>JAEIJG010001337.1:0-11730 GCA_037289395.1 Beauveria scarabaeidicola
TATTTAATATATAGAAACCTTATCTATTTATAGATTTTATTATATTTAATTTATAATTTTAGCTCCTTTAGTTCTAGTTTTATTTAATATAATACCTCTCATACTATTATATAGCTAGCCGCGAGTGTATGGTGGCCGCCACTGTATCCAGCACCCAATAGCGAATGCGGTGGGTGCGTGGCACGTGTAAAAGCTTATTTACTAAAGTACTTTAACTATAAGTACTACTTTACTTCTTTATCTATTTAAGTAGGTAAAAGTATAGTAGAAGTATATATTAAATATTCCTTTTTTTTTCTACTATTATAATAAGTAGCTTATTATAATTAAAGTATATTTCTTCTTATTAGATTAGGTAGAAATCCTAAAAGTAAAGGTTATTATTTATTTTAATCTTTTTAATAATAATATTTTACTTATATAAGCTATACTATAGAGTATTATCTAGACTATATATCTAAATCTTTATCTTCTTTATTAAATTAATAAAGATAATATTAATATAAAATCCCTTAACTAATATAATATATTATAAGATAATATTATATATTTTACTTATATTTTATATATTACCTTTAAGTATATAACTACTATATCCTAGAATTATATATTCTAACTTACTAGCTTTAATAATATTATACTTAATATAAAAGTATAAAGGATCTAGGCTAAAGCCTATATCTATTAGGTATAGAGCTATAGGCTTATAAGGCCGCGCCCTAGGCGTAGCCTAATAGTTAGTTTATAATAGAGTATAAGGAGGAAAAAGGCTTACCCCCTTTTCTCTCCCTTCTCCCTCTTCTTAAGAGAATTAATAATAATTATAATACTTACTTATAGATACTATAAAGCTAATCTATAATAATTAATTCTTTTTACTTATATATAAAAAACTTTAAAATAAAAGATATTATAATTAAATAGTCTTATAAGGACTTTAAAAAAACTTATAAGAGATTAGAAAAGTAATATATAATCTTTATAAAGTAAAATAGTAAATAAGTAGAGAAGATATAAACCCTATCTAAATAGTTACTTCTCTTATAAAATAACTAATTAATAGCTTTAGTAGCCCCTATAATAACTAGAACTACTATCTAAGCCTTTATAAGTAGAATTATAATAATAGTAATTAAGAGGAAGTTATTTTTAAAAGGAGAGAAATTTAATAGTAATTAAAAATCCTTTATAAGCTAGAAATAAGTAATTTAATATAAACTTAAAATTAATATAGACTTTATTAGCCTCTTAAAGATATAATTTATATATATCTAGATAAACTTAAGTATAATAGCCTAGCTAAAAGTTATAGTTTATTTTAAAACTAGTAGATAGTAGGGTAAATCTAACCTTTATAACTTCTAAATATATCTTAAGATAGTATTTAGGGACCTCTATTAGTATAAGATTATAATAATAAAGTTAAATTACTTAAAATAAAAAGAGAAAAAAGCTTTTTTATATTTTTATATTTAATTTAAATAAGAACTAGCCTTTACTAAAGGCCTTTTTTAAAATAATAAGATTAAGCTTATAAAACTATAACCTATCCTCTTTAATATAATAAGAAGACTAATAATTAGCTAAAAGGTATTAAAAACTAGTTATAAGTCTACTATTTAAAAGTTATAAAAGCTATTTATAGATTTAGAATCTTATTAGATTAAAGAAAACTACTAACTAATTACCTAATAAAATAATAATTATATTAGTATAGATAAGGATAATAATATAACTATAACTAATATAAATAACTTATAAATACCCTTTACTATTAGTATATTACCTATTATATTAGCTAGTATACCTAGGAAATATATAGTATAGGTTAATAAAGAAGTCCTTTAGGGCTAGAAGGATAATAGAGCCTATATCTAATATAAGTAAAATAGGTATAGAGTATATAAGTACTAATTACTCCTTATATAACTACTAACCTTAAAGATAAATTAGGTTAGTACTTATATAGAGGAAGATATAAAAAGTACTAACTTAGAAAATAAAAAAGCCTAGGGAAAAGACTCCCCTTAGGCTAATAACTAGTAGATATACTTATATAAGATAGATAAGAAAATACCTTAGGAATAATAAAGGTATTAAAGGAGATAGTTAGGAGGATAAATATAAAACTATTTCTTATACTAGCTATCTTAAAGACCTATACTCTTATAGATATCTTAGTAGACTTAGGGTATAAATATTATAGAGTTATAAGTAAAAGTATAATAGACTTATTATATTTATAATAAATACTATTACCTTTAAAGTATAGTATTAAAATAGTTATAGGAGACTTACTAAAATTTTAAGTAACTTATATAATAAGAGTATAAGTAAATATAAATAGTTAGGTCTTCTTAGTCTTTTTATATATTATACTAGCCCTCTTATACTTAATAATACTAGGTCTATTATAGCTAGCTTATTATAGGTTATTATTTAATATAAAATAATACTATTTTTACTTAAAAAGGAGACTAAGATAGAAGATTTATATAATAGACTAATATTATAAGGCCCTAGCCTTAGTCTTACTTAGGGGTAGTTAGTTTTATAAGTAACTAAAGAAGGATTTTAAGATAAATTAAAAAGAGATACTAGTCCTTATTACTAGTATCTATAAGATTAATATAATTATTAAATATTCCCTAAAGCTTATAAAGATACTCTTAGACTTATACTAAGAATTTAAAAGTCTATTTACTAAAGAAGATATATTAGTACTCCCTTTAAATTATAATAGCTTTAATTATAAGATAAAGATTAAGAAGGGGCTAGATAAGACTATAGAATAGTTATTATATAGATAATTCTACTAAATACTATAAGACTAACTCCTAGAGCTTTAATAATAATTAACCTCTTTACTAAATTAGGGCTAGATTTAGGTAAGCTCTTCCTTAGCTATAATACTAGTATTATTAATACTAAAGCTAAATAAGAGCTAGTGGTTTTATATAGATTATTATAAGCTTAATATTATATTAGATAATAACTAATACTTATTACCCTTAATTAAAGAGACTTTTTAATCCTTATTAATAGCTAAGTAGTTTATAAAGCTTAATATATAATCTATTCTTTATAAGCTATAAATAAAGCTAGGATATAAGAAGTATATAATCTTCTAAACCTACTTTAGACTTTTTAAGTAGCTAGTTTACCCTTTTAGACTCTTAAGTATATTAGCTATATTTTAGTAATATATAAATTATATACTAGATAAGACTCTTAATAACTATATAATAGCTTACCTAGATTATATCCTATAAAAGTATTATAGTTATTATAACTAAATACTATTATAAAAGGCATTTACCTATACCCTACTTTTCTAACCAATTAGGATGAAGTATTTAGACCCACTTTTCTGACTAATTAGAATGAAGTCTTCTATATTAGACTTTATATAGCTTAAGGTAACTGTAAGCCACGCTGAAATCGATGATAAGGTATTATATCACTAAAGTTAGATAATGAAGAAGACCGGAGTAAAAGCTCCGGTTAGATACCTATTTAAAGGCAGCCCTTTTCCCATAGAAAGAAGCTTAATAGATAATAATCTCAACCTTATATCTTTCTTCTATCCTATTAGAAGATCTATTACTCGTGTTTCTTTACTTCCACTCGTAATAGCCTCATATACCTTAACATATCCTAATCTATAGCTTAGGTAATAAGGTAGACTATAAATAGAAGGTTATAATAATACTAAGGAGGCTTAAAAAGGTAGGCCTATACCTTAACCTAGAAAAGTATAAGTTCTCTATTAAAATAGTAAAATCCCTTAGCTTTATTATTAAGATAAGAGTATTATTTATACTAGACTTAAAGAAGGTCTATACTATTTATAACTAGGAATCCTTATAAAGTATAAAAGGTATATAAAGCTTCCTAGGTTTCTTAAACTTCTATTATAAATTCCTCTTAGAGTTTATATTTATTTTAGAACTACTAATATAACTAACTTAAAAATATATACTATTTATATAAGGGGAAATAAAAAAATAGGCTTTTAAATAGTTAAAATCTCTATTCTTTTCTAAACCTTATTTAGCCCTCTAGGACCTTACTAGAGATATTATAATAGAAATAGACTATTTAGGAATTAGCTTAGGCAGGTACTTATCCTAGCTAAATAATAATAATATATTATAACTAGTAGCTTACTATTCTTATAAATTAATAATAGCGGAGTAGAACTATATAATCTATAATAAAAAGCTCTTAGTAGTAATTAACTACTTATATATATAGGAAGTAGAACTTTAGGGCTAAGAGTAATCTTTTATAATATTAATAGACTATAAGAACCTTAAGTACTTTACCTAGCTATATATTATCTTAAAATACTAGGCTTATTAAGTAGAGTTTTTATTTATATTTTACTACTAACTCTACTACTACCCTAGACCTCTTATATAATAACTAGACGCCCTTAGCTACTAGGAAATATATAAAGATAGCCTAGATTACCTACTAATAAAGATACTAAAGCTAATTAATATTATAGTAATAGAGGATTAAATAGACTATATAAACCCCTAACCACTATTTACTAAAGATAACCTTAATATACTCTAATAAGTAACTCTAGAGGTAGACCTAAGTTACTATATAAAAATTATAGTAGTCTAAGATAGAGTATACTCTTTTTTATTTAAGATAAACTTAAAGGACTAGGTTACTAACTATATAATCTTAGCCTACTATTATCTTTAGTTTTAAGGCTAACTTTAGGTCTTAAACTAAGAGCTTTTTACTATAGTATTAGTTAAATATATTTATATAAATCTAATTATAGTATACCTAAGAAAGAACTTAATATTTATAATATTAGTAAGGTCTTACTATTAGTTTAAAATATCTTAAGATATAACTAGATATATCTAAAATTATCTTTATTATAAAGCTTATTAGTCTAGGAGATATTAATAAGGCCTATTTTAGTTAATTTTTATAATAAACTAATATTAGTAATAGATATTAGTTAACTTTATAATAAAGCTCTTAGCCTAGGGTAATAATAAATTATATTTCCTTATAATAATTATTAACTAGCTTTTAAAGTTAATTTAGTTAAAAGTAATAATATTAATAGTAGTAGATAAATATACTAAATATTTTCTTTTATATTAGTAGTATTTCTATAAGTTCTTAATATAAATAATTAATAATTATAGTTTAGACTAAATAAGTAAATTTTAGTATACTTTTTATTACCTAACTAGTACTAAGTAACTCTTTTTTATAATATATTATATATAAATAAATAATAATATAAAAAGAGTAAACTAAGAAGTCTAAGCTATCCTTTATATACTTATATCTTACTCCTAGTTTAACTAGGTATAATAGCTCCTAATAATATAATAAGTACTAAATAATAGAGACTCCTTTATTACTACTTTTAGCCTAAATTTCCTTCTTTATAGTTATAATAAGGAGCTAATCTAAATAGTATAAGGTCCTATAATACTACTTAAGTTACTAGTAGGTTATATTAAAGCTTTCTTAGAATATATCTAAGAGGGTATTAAATTAGCCTAATTTATAATAGCTTATATATAATAATAGTAAAAAAAATCTACTAATAAGGCTTAGAGACTAGTAGAGTATTATAAGGTAGGTAACTAAGTATAGCTATTATTATAAAATATTATAACTACCTAACTAAGTAAGAAGCTTAACTAGGTCTATAGAAAATATATAATAATTAATATTCTAACCCCCCTTATAATAATACTAGATATACCTAGGAACCTATATAAGACCTTTTCTATAAACTTAGTAAAAAGAGTTATAGAAGACTTATTACTATTATAAGCCTATAATAAGTAAGTGCTAAAACTAATACTTATAGATAGTAACTTAGGTATAGACCTAATCTATAAATATTATATAAAAAAAATATTATATACTTAGAATTAATATAAATATATAAAAATAAAAGAGCTACTTATAAAATAGATAGGTTATTAAATACTAATATAAGAACTATTAGCTATATTAGTAAATAATAAGGTATTATATAAGTTTAAATTAGAATAGGGTAATACTTATACTAATATTAAACTATATATAGTATAATTTAAGGTAAGAGTATAAGAAAAGTAATATAAAATATTATAATAAGGGTATAACTATAAAGGAACTCTATATTAATTAAAAACTACTACTACTATAAGGGTAATATTGTAGACTTATAGTATTATTAGGTCTATACCTAGTTCCTTAATATATATAACTTATATTTATATAGCTAAAAAAAAAATAAAAAAAAGTAAAAATAAAAATATATTAGTATATTAGTATATATATTAACGCTATAATAAATAAGAAAAATAAAAAATAAAAATAAAGTATAATTAAGGTAAATATATACTAATACTAAGTAAAATAAAAATAAATCTCTTTTTAATAAAAATACTTACTAAAGAGAGAATATATTAGTAATAAGTAGATATTAAGCTATAATTCTTATAACTAAGGAATAGTTAGCTCCTCTACTAAGAGAGAGTACTCTTAGTAATAGTAAAAAGAGTTATAATAATAAGGTAAGTATAAATAAAAGCGCTTATATTAATAAGGTAAGTATAAATAAGAGTATAAGTAGTAATAAGATAAGTATAAATAAGGAGAGTATAATTAATAATAGTAATAAGAGTAATAATATAATAAGCTATAATAATAAGATAATTATAAGGAGTAATTATTATTATAGTATCTTTATAAGTAAGAAATAGTATATAACTATATTAAGCCTAACCTAGTAATAAAATTAAAAAATAACTTATTAGATATTAAAAAGCACCTAAATCTACCCCTAGATAATATTAGTATAAAGCTACTATATTAGGAGTAGTTAAGGTAGATAGTTTACTACTAGAGATATATCTTAATATACCTTTATAGCTAATAAGTACTATAATAAGCTTAAGGTAGTAATAACCTAAGTAAGACTAAAATTAGAAAGAGAATTAATTAATAAGCTCTTCTTCTTAATTAAAAATAAATTTAAAAATAAAGTAAAGGAAATATAGGCTAAATATAAATAAACTTAGGCCTAGAGTAAAGCTAAAGTAGCCCTAAAGAAAACTAATACCTTAATTACTTAAGAGATAATCTAGGTTATTATAAAAAAGATAGTTATATAAATACTTAAAGAAAACTAAAGTATTAGTTAACCTTAACTTCTAGCTAGTTTATAGTTATATACTATAGTAGTAATAACCTAGGACTAGGCTAGCTTTAGGGTTAAACTAGTTTTTATTAAATATAAAAAAGAACTAGTTATTAATACTAGGGGATATATATAAGAAATTAAAAGTTACTTTTTATAAGAGATTATTATAGTAATTAATAAGGCTATTTAGGCTAATACTATAGTAATAGTATATTACCTCTTCTCTAAGGATATAGTCTTAACTTTTTATTAAGAGGTAAAGGAATATATAAAAGATAAGCTTTAAGTAAAGGTTATATTTAGCCTAAAAGTAACTCTCTCTTAATAAGTATATATTATAATAGTTAAAGTAATATTACTTAATAAGATCTTATAAGATATTACTAACTTTATAATAATACTCTTAGCCTTTAATAAGGTAAATCTTATTATTATAAAGATATATTACCCTTAACTTAGGTCTAAAATATAAGCCTTATTTATTATTAGAATATATAATACTAAGATAATAAATTATCTTTATAAGTAAAAGGTCTTTTTTAACTCCTAAGTCTTCTAATATAAACTCTTTTTAGATATAATCTAGCCCTTATAATACTTTAAGTATTACTAATATAACTATATAAATAGGTTTTATTAAAATAAAAAGTAATATAATTAGTATATTTATTAGACTTATATTAAGTCTAAGCTATATTTAATAAAAAAGAATAATAAAAAAGAATAATATTTTAATTATAAAAATAACTACTTAATATAATCCTAAGATTACCTTATTATAAGGTAGTACTAAAGTTATACTTAAGAGGTATATTACTTTTAATTAATAGAGTTTAAGAGTTATTACCTTAGGGCGGAAAGACCCCTAAGGTCCCTAAGGGTATTATTACCCCTAAAGAGAGCTAGGAGTATATAATACCTAAGAGGGTAGCCCTTAGGTCTCTCCTCTTTAGCCTTAATCTAAAGACCTTTCTTAATATAAACTAATATACTAACTTTTAATTTTACTAACCTTAAAATAAAGTCTATAAGCCTAGGGTTATTAGTTAAGATCTTATAATATAAAATCCTTATATTTACTATAAATAAAGACTAGTTATACTAAGTATTATTATTAGTCTTAGCTTTTATAGTTTAATTATAAAATAAATTATTACTTTTATTACTTTTATTATTACTAATAATCTTAGAACTAACCTAAGATATAATTATAATTAAACTAATATAACTTAGATAACTAAATAAGGATTTTCTTATAAAATATTTATAAAGATAATAATAATATCTAATTAGCTTTTTATTAAGAGAATAGCTTAGATATTATTATAATCTAAGAGATATTATTAAGTAGCCCCTTACTTACCCCCTCCTTAGCTCTATACTAGCGCCTATAAGAGAGGGGTAGATAATAACCTATATCTATAAGAGGGTTAATAGAGTATCTTAAGAAGTAATAGTTAAAAAAGATATATATTATATTAAATTCCTTAATAACCCTTTTATCTTTATAAGTATTTACTTTAAACTAGGTATAGACTTATATAGACTCTTAAGTAAAATCCTATTAAAAGGGGTAATCTTAAATATAATAATAAAAGACTTTAACCTTTACTACCCCTCCTAAGACCTCTATAATAAAAAGTCTCTATTTATAGATAATATAATTAAGGCCTTTACTTATATTAGAACTATATTAGTTATACCCTTAAGAATAATAATATAATATTATTATAATTATTATATAAGTACCTTAAACCTCCTCTAGGCCTCCTTAGTTTTAAAAGGTAGATATATAATATTAGACTAAAATCTAACTAGATCTAATTATATCTTATAGCTATTAAAGCTCTAAGCTTATAAATTAAAAAGAAATAAGCTAATAAAGAAATAAGGAAAGATTAATATTAATCTTATTTTAGCTAAGATAATAGCCTAGCTCCTAACTATAACTAAACTACTAATAATAAGACCCTTAAAGGTAAAGGTAATATATAAGTAGCTTATACTAGTAATAGAAGATATTATCTTTAAGGCTATTTATATAATAGGCCCCCCTTAGATTAAGAGGCTAGAATAGTAAAATTAAAAAACTAACTAGGTAATTACTAAGATAAAAAGGACCTAGAGGTAGGTATAGAGGTTAAGAAATAAAGTAAACTAGGAGATTATATATAAAATAAGAAAGGCCTAATCTTAGGCCTTAACTAAAATATAAAAAGTAACCTAAAAAATATACTTAGACTTATTAGGTAATATATTAGTATTATAAAAGTAATATAAGTAAATAAAAAGGTTTATAATAAAATATATAATTAATATAATCTTAAAGTTAGTTTACTTAGGTTATAATACCTTAGTATTATTAAGAAAAGAGAAGATAAATATTTTAGCCTAAAAGTTCTTTCTAGCCTTAGTAACTATTAGTCTTAAGCCTAAATATAATATAACCCTAGTCTATAAGCTAGGTACCCTTAGACTCTTATAAGATAAAATAAAAATCTTTATAGAAGTTATAATAAATAAGGTTAAAGATATACTTAAAGGCTATATAGCCTAGAATACTCTAGGTTTAAATAAAGTCCTATATAAGCTCCTAAAGGCCCTAGGCCCCCCCCTCTATAAAATACTAGTAAAGCTCTTTAATATATTACTATAGACTAAATACTACCTAGGCTAGTATTAAGCTAGCTTTATTATAATCCTTTAGAAGCCTAAGAAGACCTTAAATAACCTCTAAATAATAAGAGGATAATAATTAATAACCCTTCTTAATATAATAAGTAAGCTATTTAAGAAGATTCTTATTATTTATATTATAACTATAATAAAAATATATTATCTCTTTCTTAAGGGTTAGATTAAAAACTAAAGATATAGGTTAATAAAAATAGTAATTATAATAGTTATTAAACTAATCTATATAACTTAAACCTAAGGTAAGGCTATATTATTTCTTTAACTAGATATAACTAGAGTCTTTAATAATATTAACTATAGATTATTTATTTAAGAGCTTTACTAGTTAAGCTACTTAAAGAAGATCTTTAACTTTATCTAATATTTTTTTAATAAAAAAATAAACTAGCTTTAGATTAATAGTAATATAATAAAAGAAAAAGTAGTCTAGTATAAAGTCCTTTAAGGCTTATTATTATCCCTAATCCTCTTTATCTTCTTTATAAGCTTATTATATAAAGCCCTTAAGTTAGCCTTAGGTTTATATATAATTAGCTTTATAGATAATATAAACTTACTATATATAAAGAAAAATTATAATAAAACTAAATCCTAGCTAGAGAATACCTAGGTTATATATAAAAACTAGATAAAAACTTATTAACTAAGTTTCTTTATATTAAAGTTTAAATTATTATACTTCTAATATAAATAAACCCTAGATCTAGGCCCTTTTATACTTAGAGGTAAAATAGTAAAGTTATTAATAAATATATATTTCTTTAAAGTAATATTATTAGTAAGATTAAGATAATAAAAATAAATTAAGTTTATATTAGAAAAAGTCTAGTTTATACTTTAAGCCTTATAACTAATAATAAAAAAGTTATAAGGCCTAAGGATTAAAAAAGTAAGAGATATTTACCTTTAAGGAATTTATTTAATTATATTATTTAAAGTAATAGTATAATATAGCCTTATAACTAGCCTTATATAAAGCCTAGCTAGGCCTCTCTAAGAGTTATAAATAAAGTACTTATAGGTAATTAGAGGAGCCTTTAAGGCTATCTTTACTTATTATATAAAGACTAAACTTAGTATATTACTAATAAATATTTACCTAATAATATAAAAGAGTAAAACCCTTAACTAATAAAAGGCTAATAAAGTTATAGCCTAGCTTTAGTATATTATTATATAAGTATTATCCCTAGTCTTACTCTACTAAAGTAATAATAAATAAGTCTTATTATTAATAAAAGACTTATATTAGAACTTACTAAAAATAAGTAAGGGGGTACTAGAGGGGGACTAATATATACTTAAGGCTTAGGCTAATTAAGTATAAAGAGTAAAGTAAGAATATAAGAAAATTAAGAGCTAGAAGTAAGTAAGATAGTTTACTTTATTCTTAGTTTATAAGCCCTTATAAACTAAATATAAGGCTAAGGTAACCTTACTCCTTTATTTACTATAGTATATTTACTTTATTATAATATAACTATAAATAAGAAAGATTAGACTAAATACTTTTTTTTATAAATAATAAATACTTAAATATAATATAAAGATATATTAATATAGATATAAGCTAGAGGATATTTATTATATACTTCTTTAATATAAACTTATAAGCTAAGACTATAGCTAGGATTATATTTTTATTATAGTATTATTAAAGGATTAAAGAGATATACTTTATATACTTAATTACTTAGTTAAAAGTAAGAAAATAATAAAATAAATATATAACTAATAAAAGCTAACCTATATAAATATTAGACCTAGGGCGGATCTAAGATAAAGTAAATATAAAGTAGGTATAGAATAAGTAAAGAGGAGTTTAAGCTTAATAAAAAAGATACCCC
>JAEIJG010001338.1:0-11725 GCA_037289395.1 Beauveria scarabaeidicola
GGGGCGGTGGGGGGGGTGGGGGGGGGGGGGGGGGGGGGGGGGGGCGATGGGCCGCTTGATGAACCGCAGCCTACTGGTATTGGGGACGTCGGCTGGGCCAGTCCAGTGCCTGGTGGTTTATAGCGAGCAGAGGCCAGAGCAGACGATTTGATCGTCTTTGCTACGAGGTCATCGCAAAAGTGACAAGGTGAGACATTCAAAGAAAGCTGCTCGTTCGAGTCTTCGCTGACAGCTTGTCCAAACAAAAAGCGTACAAGTCAACCCTGGTTGCTTGGAGGTCTTGGAAAGGCCACAACCGCAGCCTCACATGTTGTCTGGCAGCCACGGCTGTTCCTGGCACCAAAAAGCAAGACTGCACACTTTCATCGTGTTTTACCTCATCGCGACACACAGAAACGAAACATTTGCACCGATCGGAGCGGTGAAAAAGCACCCTTTACGCACCCCTTGTGTGTGTGTGTGAACACATCATCTACGCCTCTTTGGGAAGACAAGCATTTGAATATTTTTCTGGAGTTGATTTGAGACTTGAATGGCCCATGCACACCTTATCTTTCATGGGGTATACCCGGAGTACATACATACCCTGGCCAACCTGGCCAACCTGACAGCCACCAAATACGATGAATTACAAATCCCCGGGCCTCAAAGATTGAGTTGGCAGAGGCCCTCGTCATCCAACTCGCAGAAGGAGTGACATATGCACGCTCACACACGTACAAAGTACACACACCTACGGAATACACACACACACACACACACACACCTTTGGGTGCTCTCGGTGGGCTTGCTTCCGTGCTACTACTCTGCAAGCCCCAAGGTCAGGCCGGATATCCTTTCTTCTTTTCTGACGACTTTGGGGAGGGGGGGTGTGGCATGGCACACAGCCTGCTTCATCTGGTGTTATGCTCCAACTTTATGCGCCTTGCCACTTGCGTAATGTTACATGTATGCAGTGGCGGTGTCCAACGACGAATAGCCATCACTTGCTTGGTACACGGAATGGCAGTCCTGAAGAGATCCCACCATGGCTGCGATTACCGACACGGCCTAGCTGGGGCTAATAATTAAGCAGCGCCATCAATCTAACACCAGGTTAGCTGCTTTTCTGGGGTCAGGGCACACTCCAGTCTCAGTCTCAGTCTCCGTCTCCAGTCTCCAGATCTGTGGGACAAAACATGGCATCTCAAAAATGACAGTTTATCTGTCTAGGAAAAAAAAAAGACTGACAGAGAAAGAGAGAGAGAGAGAGAAAGAAAGAAAGAAAGAAAGAGAAAAAGGCATCCGGCGCTGCGGGCGCTTGCGCTGTGGCTTCTGCAAGGTCTGCTGATCTCGGGATTAACACCACCTGCATACATACATACACACCTGCACCTGCACCGCCTGAATGATGGGGCAAGGCCGCTCACCCCGAATAATAAAGCGCGTCCCCGATCGTCGGTAGTTGATGAGACTCACCAAGCGCATCATACTGGGTATACTAGTATGTACCGGGGGGCACAATGGGATGGCCCGGATGGGCCTCATCAAATCACCCAAGGCGGGCCGCAATCTCAACACAGAACTTATTCCACGGGCTTGTCACAATCTGAACAAACTTGTGGCTTGAAGAGTGGAGAATTACAGCGACTGGGTAATTCGAGTTTAATTTCGCAGTTGCGCACGTTTTCTTTTTTTCCTTTTTTCCTTTTTCTTTCCTTTTTCTTCTTTTTTTCTCTTTCTCGTTATATACGAAGTAGCCTTTGGTTTACCTACAAGGAAAAAGCAAATAACAGAAAAAGAAAGAAGAAAAAAAGAAAAAAAAAAGGACAAAAAAAAAAGAAAAACCTTTACAGCGGCTCAAGATTACGGGCTCCAAAAGCACTTTCTTTTGCGCCGTTGCACACGGGCCAATTCCGTTGTCAATCATGCCGCCAGAGCAACATGGCAATGCAAGCAACGACACGCTCTAATAACGCATTTTTTTCCCCTCTGATTTTTTACATCAATCTGGCGCTTTTTACTCATCCTTACATTATATTTAAGCATTTGCTCTTCTTATGGTTGGCCCACACAACTCCCCCCCCCCCCGGACGGGCGGACAGATGAGCCGTGGCGGCAACTCCTTGCCTTGCCCTACAACTCGTCACTTCAATCGGTGCCGGATAGAAATCAGACAAAGTGGGCAATTTTTGTGGCAGTCAGCTTTTTTATCCCTGGCCTGGCACCGGGGAGCTGGTTCAGCTCGCCAACTAGTGGCGCTGAATTTACTGCGCGCCCTGATATAGGATGGCTTAGAGGCGTGGTTCATTCGACCAAAAACTGTACGCCACAGCAGGCTGCATCAAAAACCTCAACCCAAATCACGACCAAATTGGACATGTCCCCCTCCCCCCTACCACCGTTCCCTCCGGTGGAGGGAGGGACGCCAGGTGGAGCATGTCTGTTGATCTCCTCTGCAACCCCCGGTCTGATACGGCGAAGAAACCTGCCGTGGCTCTTCTTCTCCGGCTTCCTTGGCCCAAGTGCTTGCTTGCCCTGGGTGCCTGGTGAATTTGTACTGGTACAGAAAAGCTGACGCTGCTACGTATTGCGCTGCCTAGATGCCAGATGCTTTTCATGTTGGTCAGGCCATGGTACCAAGTACTCAAATGTACAACAACAAGTACAAAGTACAATCCCTCTGCCAGAAGAGTTCTCGTGGTATTGCCATCGAGGCAGAGTAGTCATCGTCTATGATGGGCTGGACATGTCCGGGGCTAGCCAGGCTTCGCTTTTGCAGTCAAGTGTGGTGGAGAGAAGTCGGGCAGATCAAGCCCGGTTGGCTACTTGACAAGCTAGCGCAGCGATCGCTTTTGCATCCTGGGGCAAATATTGGCAACTGCCAACTGGAGCCAACGGCCATCTTGATGAATGGGGTTACGGTCCCAGGGAGAAGTCACTGTAGTACATTGCTTAGCAGGGCGGCCGCGTCCTGTACAAGATCAAAAAGGCATCGTGAATCGCCGTGGACGGGCTCATCAACTAGTGCTCATCTGACAACTGGTCAAACCCTAAACAACTTCCAGAGCCAACGCAAGAGGCAAGAAAGATGGCTGCACCCCGGGGGGGGGGGGGGGGGGGGGGGAGGGGGGGGGGGGGGGGGGGGGGCGGCTCGGAGTGGGAGGGGGGAGGGGAGGGGATGGGAGTATCCTTGTGATTCCCACCTAAATGCTACGCCAAGTCCAGCCATGATATCCCTGTTCTGGGCGTCGCCTGTCAACCCTTGCTAGCTAACCCTTGCATCAATCCCTCCTCTCTGAAAGGCTGAAGCTCATACATACGGTAACATACGGTATACCCCATCTCGCATCTCAACGGTGGTGGCCGCGCCAGCGGGAACACGGCTAGACATTTTGCCCATCTCCCCCCCCACGACCAAAAGGCCAAACGTATCCGCACCTGGCCATTATCGGCAAAAGCCCATCCTTGATGTATGTACTCCCGTACTCTGGGCTTTCGTCTCGTCGACCCAAGGTCCAAGATTCACAACAAGCCAGTGAACGACAAGGAGTGGCCCTCGCAAAGCAATGATTCGGACACGGCGACAACACACACACACCTTGTCCCCCTCCCCATCAGCGAACAAGTTGGTGGCGTCTGTCCGCTTTTTTTTTTCCTTCTCTCTCTCATCGGCGCCCTAATAACTACAGTAAAGAGCGGCTCGCTCGGGTTTGATGGGCTGCATCACCCTAGCCCGTTGCTTCTCTGTGCCTGCAATATGGTTTGTGCTCAACATTTTAGGCCATTAGGCCACGGGCTGGGCTTTTTTTTTCTTCTCTTTCTCTCTCTCTCTCTCGTCATTTAAAAGACCAAACCGCTTCTTGTTCATTGCTACATTGCAGCTCGTCCTGTCTTAGGTGCACGTCCAACTGGGATCCTCCCCCCGTCCCGACCCCAAGGCAAGCTAAAAAAGAACGACTTGCATAGCGCCATCCCAAGGTCTGCCAAAAGAAAGCATCCCCCTCGTGCTTCCCAATCCTCTCTCTCTCTCTCTCTCTTGAGTCTCTTCTCGACCACCTCGAGATACCCACAGGGGCCGCCCGAGACGTTGACTCTCCTGAATCTCACTGATTCTTTTCGACTCCACTGCCTTGACCAGTCTATGCTGTTCCCGACTTGGCCTTGTTCTCCCATCTGCCCTGGAGCCGGTTTCCTATCTTGGTCGATACCTCTTGCAACGGCTTCCCTTTTAGCGAATTTCGTCTGAGATACTATCCGTACCCATGACTTGACGTCGCTGACGTTCATCTCCCTCCCTTCAAACAGCCTTGCGCTTGCACCATCTCGACTCCACTGACTGCAGTTTGGGCGGCGAGCCGACAGCTTATCCAACATCAAGTGCCACTTGTACCGAGTACTGGTAGTATATCTCTTCCCGTCATCGTATCGCCCATCTTGGTAATGTGAGTAGCATCTCCGTGGTAATTTCCATTCCATCCTCCCCTTGCCGCCTTGCAGCCAGCCTTTGCCTCTTGTGGACTTGTCGCGTTGCATCGTCCCGACTCTGCCATGGGGAAATAAAAAAGAATGCTGACCCGTCGTTACTAACTAGTGACCGACTTCTCTTCATCCCCATCACAGAAACCGTTCCAACCTATTCAATTTTGTTTTGACCGTACCTCCCTCCTCCCCCAGAACTTGCCCCAGAACCAGCCTCCAAGGAACCTTTCTGCCCTTTCTGCCCTTTCTGCCCTTTCTGCCTGTTGGAACTGTGCCTGGACCCCAATGAGACGGTGACTGCCTGGCCCGCACACCATCTTTGTTGCTTCAGACACCGCCTCCCCCATTTTGAGAGCTTTTTGGCAGAAGAGGAAAGCCCCCTTCCCCAACTTTGCCTACTGATCTTCTCTTCTTGGAATCCCAGTGTCTCTGCTTTGGATCGGAACCCCCCTCCGCCACTGGTAGGACCTTGCTCCGTCCCATCACCAGCTCGCAAGACCCATACAGTGTCTCACCCAGCCCCCCCCCTCCCTCCCTCTCCAGAGAAAGAAGAAACTAGCGCGACATCACAAGAAGCTCGACACTGCACGGCACAAGCATCAGCCTCGACCTGCACCTTGGTAGTCTCTGGGCTGTCGCATATCAAATCTCCGAACCCAAGGCACTAGACGCCAGGGAGCACTATTAGTGCAACCGATCCCCTCCCGTCAAGACCTCGTCGAGACCTGGTTTAAACTGTTTGTGTAGCCCGTTCTCTTTCCAAGACACCGGTTTGTATTCTCCATCTTCTTTCCCCTCATCGACACCTGTCACGACTCTCGACTACCCCTTGTGGGTAACAACTCACTCTGGGGACAACTCAATGTGAGTTTATCGCGATATATACACCGCTGCCTAGGAGTTTTATCAACGATGCTGCGTCTACATCATCTTGGTGTCGACTGCCGACTATCGCGAATGCTACTTGGCTGCCAGCTGAAGATTACTAACAACTTGACAAGCATCGTCAACTGGCCAAAGGACCCAAAGGACACTTCAAGACAGATCATCAGTGTTTGAGAGGACCACGATCTAGAGTCAAGTCCGTTGCTGTTGCACTGCCACAAAACGTCTCCCATCACACATGATTAGTCTGCCTTTGAGCAGCTACTCAAAGAAATGGCGGCTTACAGTAAACCATCGATGCCCTCGATACCTGGTATGTTCACGCTTCTCACTCTCTCCATGGACCTCATTGCTCAATCATTACGCACCATCAACTACGGCGACTGGAAAGCGTAGCAAACCATGCCAGCCAACCCGTCCATGGCTTTCTCGAGCATCAGGGTACCACAAAGAAGACGAGTACTGACAAGACACTGCTAGGCTACGATCAACCGAGATACCAAGACGCTGCATTGGACCCGTACCAGCAACCATTCTCAACCCAACATGCGGACAAGTTTGCTCATCTTAACCAGCAGGCTTTCGGCTCCAACAATGCAGTCGCCTCGTACCTCCCATCTGAGCTGACCGTCATCTCGTGCCAACCAGCTTCCGGCGGCTTTGGCTCCAAGGTTTATCTCAAGATTTCAGCACCCTACGACCTGTTCCCGATGTCATCACAGATTCGATACTTTTTTCTGCAGTTTGGTTCACATAAATGCTCCATGCAAGATGTGGCGAGAGACAACCAGGACAGCTCCGGCTTCATTTACTCGTGCAGCGCCGATGCGCCGCAGTTTTTAGTCACGGGCTCCAACTCGAGCAACGTGCCTCTGTCACTCGTCATTGAAGACCCAACGGGCGTCGAGATCTCGAGGGCTGTTGCTGGGCACTTTCAATACGTGGAAGGGTCCGGAGATGGTGTCACGAGATCCGAGAAGCTGCCAAAGAGCGAGCCTGGCGCACCTGGCACGCACGTCGATCAGCCAGGCCACTCGCCCAAATCCGGAGAGGGTCATATCGGCACCGAAACTTCTACAGATAGCTACGATTATTCTTCCCAGCCTGGGCCTTATGCTGCCGCCTTTCCTCAACCCCACAACGACATGATAACGACATATAGAAGCAACAGCTTTGCCGACTCGAGCTACAGCGGGCGCCGCTCTTTGGGGTGGAACTTTAACACTCCTCTGGGCAGCACCCGTAGCTCCATTGGCGGCGGTCTTGACAGCGTCGGAAGAAGCAGTCTCTCGATGCCCGCGTCGTCGGGAAACACACCTGCGCTGATTCGTACGAGCACAATCACCAGCGGAAGCGGCGCTGGCAGTCAGTATGCTGCCATTTCCCTCTATGCGGCCAAGGCCGTCTTGAAGATCAAGGGCTCGCTGGATTCCATGATTGACGGTTGGACGAGCGAGGAGTGGGAGAATCGTCGCCGAATCGTCGTGTTTCAAAAGTCGCAATCCGGGTCTACGTTGACGGCCGAGTTCCAGCCAGTGCCCGTCAATGAGCGCCCGCCAAATAGCATCTGCGTCTCGTGCATTTACTGGGCCGAGAAGAACGAATGCTACGTCACATCCGTGGACACCATACAGCTGCTGGAGCAACTTGTCGCATCGCCCAACCGATTCAGCGTGGAGGAGAAGAATCGCATCCGTCGAAATCTCGAGGGATTCCACCCTTTGACAGTCTCCAAAGCCAAGCCAGAAAGCGAAGAGTTCTTCAAGCTCATCATGGGCTTTCCCAACCCGAAGCCGCGCAACATTGAAAAGGACGTCAAGGTCTTCCCGTGGAAGGTTCTCGAGGGAGCGCTCAAGAAGATTATCGGCAAGTACAGCGCGAGCCCCAGCAGCCAAATGTCGCAATCCGGCATGAATGGGTCGATGAACCCAGGCCCGTACGCACCGTCTCCCGCCTCGCACATGGCGCCGCACTCGAGCATCTCCTCGCATCACAGTGACGCGCACAGCCAATACTCGATTGCGCCGAGCCACCACGATGCCATTCCCTCGCCCCGATCGCTATCCGGCTCGCAGCCCAGCTGGACACCCTACACCACGGCGTCGTACCCCAGCGTCGGCCGCGCCTTGAGCCCCAGCAGCATGCGCAACCACAGTCCTCACCAGCAGCCACCACCACCCCCCATGCGCATCAACACCAGCGTTCTCCCCGCCGTCAGCACATATGACAACAGCAGGACGGTGTCGACGGGCAGCTATGGCCACAGTGGATTGCACACGCCCATCAGTCATCACCCGTCTGCCGCCACTCCGCCCAGGTGGGAAGCGACGCCGGCAAGCTATGCGGAGAGTTACTCTGGGCTGTCATCGCAGCATGCCCACGCCGCTCCACCAATGTACAATGGCGCTGGGTACAGCGATGGCAGTTCACGTGTCTAGAAGCCGGGCCAAGATTCTCGCCTCACCACGCCGCTTGTGAAAGTGTAGGCCAAGTCGTGGCAGCTTTGTTTTTTTTCCCTCTTTTTTTTTTTTTTTTTTTTTTTTTTTTTTTTTTTTTTGGTTAAAGGATCGAATTCGCTCACGCGCGAAAAGACAAGAAACAAAAAAAGAAAAAGCAGAGCGCTGGTCGTGAGCAGATGCCCTTTTTTTGTATAGACTGTGCGCTCATGATAATCGGCGCGTCACGCGATTGCAGGTCAGGCGAGCGTCAAGCGGCCAATCAGAGCAACGATAGCCGCCTACCCGTTTCCTCATTTGGACGGCCTAGGCCCAACATGATTGCAGCCCAGCGTCATCAGAGCACAAAACACAATGTGTGCGCGTCGCCATTTCATGCGCTTGCTTTCTGTCTGGCTATCGGGAGCGGACTGAATCTGTGTCGCAGCCTCTGGCGATCTATACCTTTCAAGCGCGCATGACTCCCCTGCATTTCGACACGGCAGAATTATATCTTGTGTGTGTGTGTGTGTTTTGGTCGTTCAAAATTCCGCATCTTAGGACATGGCATCTTTGCGCTGCCATCATTTTTGTGTGTGTGTATGAGCACGTTGATTACGGTTTCCAAGAACCTAGAGATCAATTCTGGTGTGTGCACTTTTGACTTTGCACTGTGCAATACCTCCTGTACGCTCATGCTTCTGTTGTCTCTTGAGAAACAGGCATTATACCCCAGTTCTGATTTCGTTTCCAATTTTTTTACATTTATATTTGGCGATACTTTCTGGGAGTTGATTTCTCTTTTTTTGCGTCTTGTCTTGTTCCTTTTCGTGCTTGTCATACGGGGACTTGGTCAAGGGAGTATGGAGCGGCCGTGAGCGGCGTATGGGTTCTAGGAGAAGCTATACTTTTCAATAAGGCAATGTACGGGGATAAATATTCTTATGATATGATGGTAATAATAATTCTCTTGAATATAAACAATACGTTGTAGGAAAGACTCGCTCATATAGTCGAAAGTCTGTAGAGGAGTGACTCCCGCCGTTGATGGCCGTGGTTGAATTGACCGAGTCCTTTTCCTGTATTCAATACTCTCATACTATTCATATTATGCAAGCTTTGCACCGTTTCCATTCTCTTCCCAACATCTCCTTTTGGGAGCTAGGGAGTGGCTTCAGTATTGGGCTGATTGATAAGCGATTCTAGCGTAGGGTCCTGGGGCGATGTGCGGGTACGTATGTCGGCCTCCCGCCCGCCCCCATGACGTATTTCAACCTCTCCATGTCAAATATCATCAACTGCAACGGTGTCATGAAACTAGTCAAAAGTCTAAAATACAATAGCAAAGAAAGATGCTCCACCCACGTACGAGGGTGTCGGAGCTTACTGTAAACAACCGACACAGATCCACAGCCACTGCGCGACGTGTAGCCTAATGACTTGGTCCAAGGTCCAAGAGCCAATTCGAGTCTCGCTAAAAGCTGTTGAAATCGGGGACACGACTTGTGCAAGGCTACATTTCCCACAATTGGTCTCTTGGGCACGGACACTCGGGGGGGGGGCATGGCAGCCGATACGAGGAGGCGGGTCCAGTACGGAGACTTTCCGTTTGTTCCATCTGAGCATTTTTTTTTTATCCGAAAACGTTGATTTGAATGTGCAGAGACAAAAACCTCAACGCTGCGTCAAGGGCTTTCATGGAGCCAGCCGCCCAACGGGGTTGTCACGAGATGGTCACAACTCGCGCCACCAAAGGTGTTGTGTTGGATCGGCCGAGCTAGACAAGAAGTGGAGAGTGAACCTTGACGACTGATTCATACTTATTTTACCCCAAACTGCATGAATGGCTGTTTTGGAAGCGGTTATCAAAATTTCCGCTGCTGTTAGCAGTTGCGATTGCCGCACTGGTCACTGGCAAAGGCGGCAGCCGCTCGCTCGACCCGCGCGCCGTTTCAATATGTTACGGCCTACCTATTTAAAAGCAATCTCGTTTATACTGTCGTCGAGGGAAAAAAGAAAAAAATTTTTACGGTCATTGTCACCACCTGTCAAATCCCGGCCCAGCTGATTCAGTTGACCCCAATGCAATATCACGGAGATTCGACGTACATATAGCGAGGAAAGGAATAGCTCGCTACATATGGAGGCGTGCCAGCAAGCCCGCAGTCCCCAGTGCCCCCCTCCCAAGATGGGGAGAAAGAGGGGTGCAAACTGACTAGGCCGATACATGTGTGTTCTGGCACATCCCAATCAACAGTTGTTTAAAGTTAGTGTTATATGGCCAAGATGTTCCATTCGCCTCGCCAAGACGAATGCAGCGAACCCCGCTGAACACCAAGAGCATTATAAACATCTCGGCTTCATGGGTTACCATCGCCAAGAACAACACAACACCCCCCCCCCCCTCCCCTCTTGTTCCATTTCTCGCTCGCCCTCCTCCCCCCCCCTCCGCGCTCGTTTCTCCGCGCCGAGAGTGAAACAGGAAACCTTGGCGGTGCGTCGTCTATTTTAGCGATAGGGTAGAGAGGGAGCTGTATCAGTACGGAGTAAACTTGGTAAGCTTTTTAATAGGCTTAACTCTAATCTGTACTAAAAATCGGATAATAGCGACCTTCCTGTCTTGTGTCAGCGTTCCGGTGAATGGTGCCACGCGGCCATGTAACGTAAAGCCCTTGGATAACGTTAAGGAGCCCACACAAAAACCTGAATGGTCTTTTGGTAATGTGTTAAGGTATTACCCACCCAATTTGGCTCGTCGGCAATAGAGACAACCCAGCCATGACATTACATGCACAATCATGGGCCACATGGGGGGGAAAGACGGGTGAAGAAGCTGCACCGGGAATTACAAAGTAAGGGAACCCGAATGGCAAGTTTTTTTTTTTTTTTTTTTTTTTTTTTTTTTAATTTTTTTTTTTTTTTTATGCAGCCCCTTTTTAACCTGGCCGCCCAATAGCTTTTTTTGTTTTTTTTAAATTTCTTTTTCTTCTATATGCAGCCCCATTTCAAGCGAGCCGCCCAATAGCTGTGTATTGAATTGGACTTTGTAAGCCACACTCGGCGGCTTTCGCCAACAATAACTTTTTGCCAATAATAAGAGTCGCTCCAGTGGCTGCTGATATGGCCTGGGCACATGGACTGACTTGCGGATCAGCATCCGCGGAAGGCGCAGGCGCCCCTGGGCGTGTGGATATTGCGGTGCCAAGTTGTATATATATATATATATATATATATATATATATGAAGAAGAAGAAAAACCAGGGGGTGTCAACGAATACCCACGGAAGGTGGTTTGGTGGATATGCTGCCATGACAAGTTCTCGGTTCACACAAGGTGGGCGTGAAATTGCGTACCAAGTATGGACTCGAGAGCCGTTGTGCTGGAGGGGAGGGAGGGAGGATGGGGGCCGTCGTGACGGTAGCTCTCTCTTTAGTTTTCTTTTTATTTTATTTTATTTTTATTTTCACGTACTGGTTACGTTGCCTTCTTGGCCGTGATCTAGACTCTGGCGCATGACACGGTAGGCTATGTCTACCAGTATTCCAGCCGCAATCGCCGAGACGTAGCCAAGAGATGGGTGCAGCTATGTATGTACACAGATTGCTACTGACAAGATTTGGGTTCGGCTAGTTCCTGCGGGCGCGAGCGAAATGCGGACAAATCGCTGACAAAAAAAAAAGGTTCCATGATATTTTCAAAGCATGCACCGAATCCTTTGACATCCGGAGGCATATTGCCGTCGACCAGCTGGGCAACGGCGCAACAACGGTGAGGCTTCCAGCTGGTCGTGCCGTACGTACCATCTGGCCAAGCCGGCTAAACTTGGCAGCGGTTTTTATCGACGCATCTTGCATCCAATAATGCACAATGATGATGAATTGATACAGTACAGTAGATGCTGGTCCGCCTCCTTG
Source organism: Beauveria scarabaeidicola (assembly GCA_037289395.1). Taxonomy (NCBI): domain Eukaryota; kingdom Fungi; phylum Ascomycota; class Sordariomycetes; order Hypocreales; family Cordycipitaceae; genus Beauveria; species Beauveria scarabaeidicola. Next base: position 11,697 of record JAEIJG010001338.1, read on the forward strand.
TCCGCGGGTACACCCCCCCCCCCCCAAAG
>JAEIJG010001339.1:0-11717 GCA_037289395.1 Beauveria scarabaeidicola
TTTATAGTGATAATAGGCGGTTAAACTTAATTTAGTAAAATTTTTTAAAAAAAAAATAATAATAAAAATTCCTTTAGGCGTAGCACTTACGCCCCCCTAGTAAAATCTTAATAAAAACTTTTAAAAAAAAAAAAGTAAAAAAATTTTTAATAAAAAAAAAAAAACTAAAAAATAAAAATATTATAATAGCGCTACTACTACTCTATCTTAAATTAGGGTATATCCCTTAGGAGGTTAACTAGCTAGGCTACCTCCTCCTCCTTCTCCTTCTTATTTTTAGCCTATTATAAGTAAGTGGCGAAGTTACTAGGAAATCGTAAGGTAGACTTACCTCCTTCTTAAAGAGCGCTAGGCGCACTTATACCTAAGCGTAGCGCACCTATACTATAGTAGTGCGGGCGATATTACGCTAATAAGCTTTAAGCTTATCTATAGTAATATTATTAGCACCCTACTTATTATTCTTAGCCTTCTTAGTGGCCTAGGTATATACTATTTAGGCGGTAGTAATAGCCCCCTAAAAAATAAATAAGCTATAGACTTATAATAATATTATAAAGAGAATTACTTACCTTATTATACTTAGCGATAGGTATAGAAAAAAGGTCTTAGAGGACTAGGGCGGCGGCGTGTGCTCTTATAGGCATAGGGGTATAAGGGGACTTATAGTCTTATAATAAATTAGCTATAAACTCGCTAAAATAACACTAGGACCTTGTCTTACCTTAAAATAGGCGGCGTAAGCTGCTATGTTACTAGTAATTATAAGCGTAAGGTTAGTAAAAAAAAAAAAAAAAAAAAAAAAAAAAGAAAAAGAAATATAGTAAAAGAGTGGTAATATATATAAAGCACTATAGGGAATTATTAGGTCTAAAGGACCTATAGCCACCTACCTCTTTAGATACTCCTTATAGGGAGTTACTTATCTAAGAATAAATTAGTAATAACTTTATAGTGAAAATATAAGCTACTTACTCCTTACCTATTAGTGCCTTAAACTTAGTAATATAAGCCTCCTTCTACTTAGTAGAAAGGGACACCTAGTAGGCGTTAGTAAGGATTATAGTGGACCTAGCTATAAGTTAGCTATAAAGACATAATAACTATATAATAAGGAACTTATATATTAAAAATTTTTTAAAAAAAAAATTAAAAAAAAAAAAGTTTTTATCTATTATAGCGTATTAGCGAGCCTACTATAAGAAACTAGTAAAGAAGAGGTAGGGACTTATAAAAATATATAGGTATTTAAAATTTAGTTTTTATAAGATAATATTAATACTAGTATACCTAAATTTATAGTAAATTAATAGAGAGAAGATAGTAAAAAGTAAGAATAAGAGGAAAAGAGGAAAAAGGGGGATACTTATAGAAATTAATAAAGGTTAAAAGAGGAAAAAAGAAGGCTTCGCTATAAGAGAATACTATAATAACTAACTATAAGCTATTACCTACTAAGAGCTAAAAAAAGAGGCTATTTAAAAGGGAATAAAAAATCACTTTCTTATTATAAAGCTAATTTATACCCTATAATAACTTATAAATTTATAATAAGAAATAAGTAAATTTACTATAGACCTATATAAATACCCTATTTAAGTATAGCACTACTTACTTCTATAGTAGTTATGCTACCTAATAAAGAAGAGTAAGCTATACCTTAAAGGAATATAAAGAGTACTAACTACTATAAAGAAGAGAGGTAGAAGAAGGGGTAGACTATTATAACCTATTTTTAGTTATATATAAATAAGTAGCTATAAAAGAGCGAGAATATAGTGGAGAGCCACTAGGGGAGGACTTCCCTCCTCTAGTGATTAATAAAGTCTTTATTAGGAACTACCTTATGATCCTTCCACTACTTCCTAGCTATTACCTTGTGATCTATCCTTTCACCTTCTTCGTGTTAGCCACGCTCTTTGACAGTGGGTTATATATTCTACTAAATAATATAACATACGCGTCACTATACATACTTTTACAATTAGGTCACCGTTCGGGGATGAATTCTGGAGATAGCCCCGTAGTATGTTCGTCGGCAGCCGGATTCCAAACAACTTTAGTCGAACGACAGATATCAACAGGTCAGCCGAAAGTCCTGTTATGACACAGTCCTCACCGCTTTTGCTTCGAAACTTGACGGTCGTGCTATATTGAAATCAACCTATTTTGCAGATTTTACACTCTACAAGTTGAAGAAATGGAGTACTCGAACAATAGCCTCTGGAATAGCTACACGTCTGACAACACTCACATAGTTTCTATCTATTCTTATATAATTTCTGATAGAGGTAATGTACGGCCACAGCCGAGTGATAGATCTGGATCACGTCTGATCTCCGAGCGATAAATACTCGAGCGCTCGAATAGTAGCTGTTTCGGTGACGACAGCGAACTCCGGGTGCTGTAAGCTTTGCTGCCTTTTTGCTTTATACTCCACTGACAATTTTTTTCTCTATAAAATTACTTATCAGCAACATGGTAAGTACCTTCATCATTTGTCTTGGTATGCACTATAGTGTCATAGACAACGATAGTGCCGATCCAGAAAGTTGCATTGTCGGCTGTAATGTTGCATTCAGAGCATGGCGGGCCTCACAAAACATTTTGATAACAAGACATACCGACTCTTGAACTCAAGAAATCCTTTGGGTACTCCGAATAATTTTGAGAAATACGGCTGCTTCGAACCTTTTGAGGAAAGCCCTTGTGATAAAGTCTAGGAATACCGGACTGACTCGCTCGGGCTTGCAAGTCAAAAGTACCCGAATGTAGCACGCAAGCGCCTTCGATTACGAGATTGAAGCTACACTGACTTCTTTCTTCTTCAAGGCCAGCATAACTTGATTGTGGCATCGTTAGCTGTGACTGTCACTGCGCAGGTTCGCTCAATCTTGGAAGGTTGCGGGAGAGGCAGAGGCGCGCTCCACATCGAACCAAGTACAGCGGAAACAGTGCCAATAACGCACCATAAGTTGGTGTCTTACCCTTTTTAGTCCACTGAGCAATCTCGGCCGGTAGGCTTTGCTCGCATTTTCGGGTATCTGATAATCTGCGACGTTCGGTACCGATCTAGCTACAGCCCGGCCGGGATGGCTTCGGCTTTGTGGATGGGGAATTGGCGTTGTATAATGAAAGCAGCACGAGAGTCAACTTGAGATGTCTTGGCCAGTGCGCTAGCTATCGTGGGTCTCGTCTGCTCGAGAGAGCTTACAGAAGAGGAATTGGACACTGATTTGATTGTGAGTGGCTTCTGTAACAGACCACTTGAACCTGCTTTAATTTCTGAAGAGGTGGCATACTTGAGAGTTAAAACCCGGCTTCTCGCAAGTGTTCAATTTTGATATATTGACGAAGAAGCTAGCAAGGGATAGTTCATCACACTCTTTGCCCTGAGAAAAGTCAATGTCTAATTACTGCCCGGATGCGCGGGATTTTGGTATATTTTTCCCGCAATCTTTTCATCAGAGATGAAGGCAATCATGGGAGAAAGGCATCGCTTGTACAATGATCCCCGCCGGCTTCCTATAGAGTGGCTCGATGAGCACGCATCGTTTGCCAAGAAACTCGTGAGAACGAACCATGCCGGATGTTGTTCAAGCGCGAACCTGAGGGGTCACACAACCTAGCTAAAATACTATGAATGTATTCCGACATAATATCAATCTTATACGTCTAGTCTTATCAAGATACATTCTCATTTCAAGCACAACTGACACTTCTTCCCGATACATCGCGGTTCATGAGAAAAGCCTGCTCCATTTTCGGTCGCAGAGGAACAACAGTGTTTGACAGGTTAACAAACGCATCATGTTGTACATAATTTCCCTCGCAGCAAAGCTTGCACTTCGGCTACTTGGGTGACACAGCAGGCCGGGTATACTCGACACGCCGAGAGCAATCATGGCAAGCCTCGATCCAGAGACTGGCTTGGAAGATCTCTCTGCAGTTCACTCTCTTTTACATGAATGCAAACATTTTCGCTTGTATCGTACCGACTTGTTAGACTAGACTGCGGGGATGAGGGCGAGTCGGCAGAATATCCCCGTAGATGTTTGGAGTTTCCCGAAGAAGAAATTTCTGCCGATATCTTGGTCTTCTTTAACAACATCACTGTATTGTAGACTTGCATTATATAAAACTACAGGTTCTAACCCCGTTAATCCGTTTGCCGGTGCACTTCACGCCCTGAGCTACCACTCTTGCCGTTTGCCTGCCTCAGAAGTGAAAATTCTGCTCTCACATGCGGCTCACATTCCTCTCTGAAACTAATTCTTCAATTCAGATCAAGATTAGTCTATTTCTTCTGATAGCCCATTTCCATTCACGCTGCTGACTCTTCCTCCTCAAACCTCACTTCGCCATCCTATTGAAGATTGGAATTGTTCCACACAATAGCATCTTCCCAAGGCATTTATTCTTTGTCTTCGCTGTTCTTTGGCAAAGATAAGTGCTAACTCGTCAGACAAGATTTCATTGGATCCTTTCCAACAATGAGATACCATCGCACTTCGAAGGGACTCTGGGCTTTCCTCGTCCTGTCCTGCTTCGCCGTCCTGTCCAGCTGCTACCGCAATGGAGATCATGAATCGGTGTTGAGACCCTTTCATCGCGCGTCAATCATCAATCGTGCTATTTTCGGCTCGGCTGCAACGACTACGGATGATGACTACGACTCTCCGGCTGCGTATGACTTCTCCAACACGGATACTACCACCCCATCTACGGCTGCTTGTAAGAGACCCCTCGCATTTTGACGTGGAGTTTTCCAATTTAACTAGAGCCAGACCCTCTCCCGACCACTACAATTGGTGGCGGCGCTGTCGATCCGTCCTCCAACCCTTCTTTAACCCTCGACCGACATTCATCTACCGCCACTACCGAGCCCAGATCTCCTGGAATGAGCAATGGCCCTGAGATAGAATCCACATCTACTGCTGTCTCCCAAGAGTCTTCGAATGGAGAAACATTGTCATCATCGACCACTTCAGTGTCTGATACAAGCCACGACCCAGTTTCGCAAACAGATGCACATCTAGGCGAGACTGTCACTATCACGGTGACAAACTTCGTCTCGAGCAGTTCAAAGCCTACAGAAATCAGCTATCCGATTTCTACCTCCTCGGATATGCAGGATTCTGTCACCTCTTCTAGGTCGGCTGCTTCTGATGGCGCCATCTCGGTCATCACAATCACGTCCCTACACACCGTCACCTTGTCCATCAGTCATAATTCCTCTTCGTCACAGCAAACCACTCTGCAGCTCTCAACATTACCTCAGAATGTGACATCGACTGCTGGAACCATATCCAGCCAGAACTCTACCTCTATGGTCCCTGTCACGTCTTCCGGAGTCAGCATTATCACCATAACGCGAACGGAAACCTACACAGGCATGTCAAACACCACTGCAGATGCAACTGGTCAAGCTACGTCTAAGGAAGTCTTAACATCCACCATAGATTGGCCCACTCCCATTTCGCGCATTCCCCCTTTTTCAGCCTCCTTCAACTTATCATCTGTGCCAGGACCAGTGACCAGCTCGCAGGTCAGTGGCGCAGCTACCTCACTCCAATCAACTTCTCCATCAAGCACCACCCGCACAGTGTTTCAAAACATCACTGTCACCCTGAGCGAGTTCCCAGGTACTGGATCGCGCGAGACTCAAGCCACTAGCACAGCGGTGCCAACAATTCCAGCGAGCAGCAACGCTACAGATTCTGTTTCAAGCACCAGGTTTATCAGCACTCTGTATCCTGTGCCATCTTCGACTGCAAACCTCAGCTCTACAAAGGCTACGGCCAATGCTACTGATGCCGGGTCGTCCAGTATGAGCATCTCTACAGAGGTGATAACCATCACCCTGTATCCTACGACTTTGGAGACTGGGGACCCTGCCGATGTGACTTCGGTGATAACTCTTCACGGGAACAGCACTACGACTGTGGTTTTGACCCCCCATCCCCTGAGCAACGTCAACTCCTCAGCTCTTCCCACTCCAGAAGGTCGTACAACTGCGAGAAGCGGCCTTTTGAATACTGGAAGTGCAGGTGGTTGGAGTACTAATCTTCCAACAGCTTCGGCAAACTCCAGTGTCATTGGAACAAGAAACACAACCACCGCACGGTCTTCGACCGACTACACTCAGCCAACGTATGTTGATACTACTTGCGAGCACACCGAGACCAGTTCTCAGCCTGCCGCTACGGCTGGCACTGGCGCCGGAAACTCGTCTAGCTCTATGGGCACCAGCTTAAATGGTAAGACGCAAGAGTCATCTGACTTCCAGGCTAGCAGAGTTGGCAGAGTTGGCAGAGTTAGCTAACGTTCGGGACCAGGAACAAAGACAAATTCCCTTCCATCAACATTTAAGACCACAGTCTCGCGCACCCACTCAGTTCAGGATGATGGCGCCTCGGCTTATCCTTCGGCGTCAGGGAAGAGACTGCCCGGTAGCCCTAGCTATCCATGGGGAGGAAGTGGGCCTCTCCATCGTCTTCAAGAGCCCGATTTTTGATGTGCATCTCTGATCGAACTGCGCGACATTGTGGGTCGCGCTTAGTCTCCAAACAAATCGTGTGTTGGAATCTGTATGAAGAATTGACTACGTCTTGGCTGTCATGTTTGCTTGATATTACCGAGAATTGAGACTCGGCTAGAATGTTGTTGTTTTTTTTGGCAGCTTCATAATCGAAAAATTGATCGCACTGCTGTAATACCAATTTAATGGGGACGCAAGCTAGCAGAGAGGTGTCGCGTGTTCTATCCACAGGTTTCCAGACAATATTAGACAATACGCGTAGTATGGCCATTATGTCAGCGACTCTCGACCAAGGGATTGTCACCAGTGTGTGGGGCAGCAAGCCATATCCGCCTCTTCCGGCGCCGTACTCGTTTGGAGCACAATCCTTTGTTGCCGCGCTCCCTCCAGTTTTGCCATTCAACTTGTCTCTCTCAATGTCACCATTGATGGTGCCGGTTTCCATCGCGACTCTTTCTTCATCACACTAGATCCCAACGGCCGATATAATTCGATACGATGTTGTTCAAGCCACTTGCGCTTGCGGCCGTCGCCACCGCGTTCGTCATCGTCCCAGAAATGTCTGCGAATGACGAAAACATTTTCAAGGCGTTACCTATCGAGAACCATGGCGGCAAAGCATTGTACGGTATTCCGGATTCGGCCTTTGATCAAAGCATTTCCGTTCCTTGTGGCGACTGCAGGGGCAGAAACACACAATTGCTCCTCGATTTCACTGTCGAAGACGAGATGAAACTATTGCTGAATGGATTCGAGTTATATCCGAATGCTGATCCATGGAGCGGCGATTTACAGTCATTTGCTCTTAACGGCCACAGGAAGCCAAAGAGTCTGAAGCTGGGATACAGCCTCGCTGTGTACCCAAAAGCCGTCGCAAACGAGGATAACATGGAGCTGATCGAGGTTGATCTGAAGATCATTGAAGTCGGCACGCGATTTGTGAGTCGCGTTCCCACTCTCAGGGTCGAGCTTATCAAAGCCCCTGGTGGAAGTCTCGCCATGTCGACTGTGCAACTCGATCAGCCGATTGAAACACCATGCGCCACCCTCTGGTGTCGCGCAAGGGAACTAGCAGGGAAGTTGTGGGCGCAGGCTCAGGGAATGAAGGGTTGTAGCAAGGCAGCCACTCTGGAGCTGGACTCCGATGGCGAGGGCATGATATTACCTAATGTCGACCAACCTCAAAAGGAATATACACCCGAGATTGCCGAGCCAACCATGCCCTCTCAGGAGGAATGGCGTCATCTAATGAAGAGCGTCGCTGGACATATCATCATGCCCATATTCATGGGAGTCACAACCGGCGTCGCTGTCGCATTGTACGTATTGACTCGTTTCGCGCTGTCTCAGTCGCATACTAACTTAGCCAGCCTCGCACTATGCATTCAAAGTATGGCCAGGCGCTTCAGCAGCCTTGTTCGTGGGAAGCGAAACAGCGAGCAACATAGCGAATTCTACAAAGCGGCGCATGACGAACAGGCCAATACGGCGGAGAAGGCACAGCTCATGGCATAGCGTGGCTCGATCCCGCTGTATACCCAAGGTGCCGTGGTCGCATAGCTTTCAGATTTGTGTCTCGTCGTATCTTAAGGCGGCTTGTGCTTGCGTGCTGTCGGTTCATTATCTACATCGATCGAGGAAGACCCTAGGTCCGCAGTAGGAGTCTGACCTGGTGCGATTCGGAACTACTTGGTTGTTGTATTTCCGGTATTCCGCCTGCGTCTTTACGACTGCTTTCTACTGGTATATTATTTGTATTGGCCGTTTTCTTTTGCCTTTACTATCCATACGTGCCAACTTGCGTGAACTATACTTGCCTTGTCGTACTTATTTGTCGGGATGGTTAGTCTGCACGTGCCTACGTCAGCGCCCACTACGTAAAGCTACGTGTCTGGATCGCGGCAGGGTGGTCGCTCTACCCCGGACACAGCACAACAAAAGCATAACATTCACCAGAAGCCAACAGAATACCGAATAATCTAGTCACAGCAAGACAACGCTTTCGTGAGTAGCTACCAACTCAACAAAATTGTAGGCCTACACAGGGCCACTGCTACCCTGCATGCTACATCCTCAAAATCCAAGTCCGGGGGGAAGCGGGCAAGGGGACGAATGATAGCTTCTGGTTGATTTCCCAAACAGTCTCGGAATACTGCGAACTAGAAGAGTGGCATGCATGGTACTGATATTTCTTGTTTGGAGCAGGTGTAGCAATGTCCCGACCAACTCCAGTGAGACGTTTCGGCCAGGTCATTCGTCTCAGGAAAGATTGCGTGAAGGATTACAAGGCCTGTCATGCCAACGCCTGGCCAGAGGTCTTGGAGCAGATCAAGGACAGTAAAATCGAAGACTGTAAGTCATTTTGGGGAGCACAACATCGATTACCCGATCCAAGAGCAAAACCCTCTACCGAGTAGCGGGTAGTCCACCGACGTACGATTTGCGTGTAGAATTCAGGCTAATCACACACACACAATTTGTACCTTAATCAAGACTCCATCTGGTATGACGACAAAAATGGACTCTTGTTTGCCTCGATGAAGTACGTCGGGACCGATTTCGAGGGCGACATGCGTCGCATGGCGGAGAACCCAAAAGTGCGTGAATGGTGGAAGATGACGGATAGTTACCAAGAGAGCTTAGTAGACGGTGCCATGAGCTCCGAGACTGGGGAATGGTGGATGACCCTCGAGGAAGTGTTTTACTTAGCCTGATTTATTGAGCAAAACAGAGGCGCCTCATAGAAACGAAATGGACTAGAAAGCCCCATGAGTACCAGATGCCTGCCCGTTTCAATGAATGCGCAGAGACCGTCCGCAGTGCACGGTTCTATTCAAGTGAACGATCAGTTGCCAAGGGCCGAATTGAAATATAAATTAGACGGAAAAGCCCCTGTGTTTGCTCTTGCGTCCTCCGAAAGACTGCTTTTTAGCAGCCAATGACTGTCACGCCCCCAGTACATGGTCAAAGATGTATCAATCCGGCCAACGTCTTGATGGAGGCAATGAGCAGGAGAGCGGCACGGCATGTTAATATACCCGAGAATAAATTTAATGCAAGTCCATTCGCTCCGTCAAGAGCTTTTCCCAAGCTTATCTTGGTTGTCACGTGTTATTAAAGGATGCCGCCCTGGCAAGCGCAAAATGTAGCTGAGTCCTGGCAACGACGGCGGTGTTCGTTGACAGATTGAATAATAACGACAGATTGAATAATAATAATAACAACAACAACAACAACAATAATAATAATGATGAAAGAGGGCGAATGGTGCCAGCAAAACGACTGAGCAAGTCCGAGTTGGACCCATTCGTAAGGAGTGGTGCTACGTCCTTTTGGTTATTTGTACAATGCAGGAACAAGCCGGACAAGACGCTAGTGTTTTGGATTTGGCCGTTGTGAGCAGGGGGGCTTTGCGACGTTGACTCAATTGGACTGAACTGCTGGCTGGCCCTCGAGCCCTCTCAAAATAGAGCAAAAAAAAACGGATCTGTGGCGCACGCAAAAAGGCCTAATAAAGGTCAAGTTGCATCATAAATTATAATCCTTTAATTCGGGTCTGTGCCACAGCTGCTGGGGAAGCCATAGATTTGCCAGGCCAATGTTATGGACATCTGCGACAGGATAGTGCTTGGGTGATGGGAGCCCAACCTGCGACTGGACAGCGTCCCGGGTCCGTCTCAACTTGGAACAAGCCACGGCGTTGCAGATGGAGGATGCATCATGCCACCCTGCTCCTTCCTGTCTCTCTGAGGAGTATGCAATTTATCAGAAAAGGACGGCGGAGACGAACAGTTACGAGATTTTGATGGTGGCAACAGGATAATATATGTAGGTAATAATATATGTAGGTAGAGGACCCCTCACATGTGTGCTTGTCCCTCTGAGTTACCGGACCGCTCGGCACCAGAGTTAGGTGTAACAAGGGCTGAACTGACCGCTTATTACTGGTAAATAGTGAATCGAACGGCGGTCGAAAGTGCTTTGCCTCTCGGATCAAGCTTGTTGCGGAAACAAAGCAATGCAAATAGAACGGGGAGGAGAATACGACGCCAAAATGGAATAATACAATAATACAATAATGCAATAATATAATACAAGATAGTATAGTATATCTCCTGCCTGTCTACTTGCTTTTGCCCCTCCTCCCCCCCAACGCGAAACAAGCTGCAGGTCGGTTTCCCTGTCATGCTGGCATGCTGCCGAGACTACCTACCTATCTCGGAGTAGTGGTAAAGCAGCATTAATAAATACGAATTTGGAATGACAGACTGGTGAACCTGCACCTCTCAAGTGCCTGGAAATATGTTTTCAGTTATGTGGCTTCTCTGGTTTGTCGGTCTTGCTTGTAGCACTAGTTAGTCAATAAAAGTAGGTAGTCTGTCGATTTGTTTCACCGGCCGCCTTACACCAAGCCTTTCAAGGCTTATTAAGCAGATAGACCCTGACAAACCCAAGGCCAGCAACCCGCAGTTTTTGTTGGTTGGTTTGCACGCGTCTTATTAGACTCTTGGCTTCTTGCCTCGATGCCAGTGGTGCGGCCCCTGTAACCATGGCCCCATGGCCCCTTGCTGTTTCTCGCCCAATGGGGTATTACGGACTGCCCAGCGCCATCGCGGGATCGCTTCGCAGCACTTGTGACATGGAGCGAATTGCGGTGCCTGCCTGCACCTTTTTATTCCTCTTCTCCTGGTACTTGTTACGCAGTAGCTGTCGTTGGACCGCGTCGTCGTCTCTCCGGGGCAAGCTAAATGACAGGGTGACCTAAGGCCCTCAGTTTGCTGGGCTCATCTTGCGTTGGCCTCCCCCCTGAAGCAGTAGCCATCCAGATCCAGCTTTTTATTTCCACTGGTTTAATGCTTAATTCCTTCCTTCTCTTCTCTCTCTGCCGACCAGTCTGTAATTCTCTTTTTTTTTGTGCGCATCCCGCCAGCCTGCTGGTTATCGTTCTCGCAGAGGGCTGTGCGCCGTATCCAAGAAGCGACACACAGATGGTGCCACTCTCCAACGCCAGTGAACGGAGCCTACCTACCTACATACTTACTACCTACCTACCTGCTTTCCATGACTGAGCTGGCTCCTCGTCCTTCTTTCATTTACTCCAGATCATTCCTTTCTTGCACTGCATAGCTTGCCGCTCCTTTCCCCAACGCTCCTTCAATTCCCCCCCCCCCCCCCC
>JAEIJG010001340.1:0-11696 GCA_037289395.1 Beauveria scarabaeidicola
TAGTTTAAGAGAATTAACTATTATTCTACTACTTCTATCTATATATTATATAGTAATAGTAAAAGAGTATCTAAGTAATCCTATTAACTACTTATACTAGTCTTAAATAGAGGCTTATTAATATTAATAAGCTACTAGTTACTTTTATATTATATATAATAAGTACTAGATAACTAGATCTCTAGTCTAATACTAGCCCTAATAGAGGATAAGCTAATAAAAGATTAGGAAAGGACTTTACTAAGTATAATACTAACTTTTTAAACTCTATTAATAATAAAAATCTCCTTATAATCTTAATCTAAATAAATCTTTAGTTATAGACTACTTTTAAAGAAAAGTTTAATAAGAATAATTTTATTAATTTCCTAAAGAAGTTTAATAACTAGCTTAATATCTAAGGTATCTTAATTATCTTTAGGTATAAGGAATTACTTAAGATAATAAAGATTTATATATTAGAGGAAATTAAATACTTTACTTTTAGTTATAACTAAGTAGAAATAAAAATAAAGCTAATTAAATACTTCTTTAAGTATAATACTAAAAAAAGATTTAGCCTTTAAATTAAGTTAATTAGGTATAATAAAATACCCCTAATAAATAACTACTAAGTAATTAATAAATAAGTTATTAAGTATAAATATCTTTATAGCCTAGTTAGTAAAGACTTCTTTATAATAATTAAGTAATCTAGATACTTATAATTAACTATATTATTAAGAGTTTATCTTAGTATAAGTAAATATTATAATATTAATATAATAACTAAGTTTTAATAACTTACTTTATAAAGAAATATACTAAAGAATCTTTTAGTTTATTAAAGATTATATCTAGTTTTAATAAGATAAGAAGTATAAGAAGATTATTAATTAAAAAGTCTAAGTAATAGAAAAAGGTAAAGTAATAAAGAAAGTAGAAGATATAAGATTAGTATCTTAATAAGATACTCTTAAGCCTACTAGTAACTTAAAGATAGGTAAGGTTATTAAAAGGTTAAAAAAACTAGTAATCTATATTATAAATAAAGAGAAGGAGAAAGATAAGGTAATAAGGAGAGATTATAAGGAGATCCTTAAAGGTATTAAGTAGAACTTAATAAAGGTTAATATTATTATTAAGGATAAAGATTAAATTACTAAGTTAAGTAATAATAAAGAAGAAGAATAATAACTTTATATTAATATTATAAGATCTAATATAAAGAAGAAGTATTAGTATTACTTTTACCTTAAAGATTATTTAAATAAATATAAATTTATAAATATAAATACTACTATTTAGTTTTATACTTATAATATAAGTATTTATATTTTATCTTTTAAAGGCCTTAAAAAATACTTTATTTTATTTTATTTATTAGTCTAGTTTTAAAGTAAAATAGTAATTTAGAAGCTTATAGTTCTTTAGGCTTTAAAAGTCCTTATATTAAAGTTTAAAAGATAAGTTATATTATTAAGAGAAGCTTTAAACCCCTAAATAAATATTACTCTTAGTAAATAAGAGAATATTAATTATACTTAAAATAAGCTATTACTTAGGTAGAAAATACTATAGCTAGTAAAAGTATAATAAGGACCTAAAGCTAATATTATTTTTTTAAATAATAATAGAAAACCCCTAGTTATTACTTTTATTAATATAGTAAGGTATTTATAAAAGTAATTATATATATTTAATAATATAGTAGAAGGTAATAACTTTAGTAATAATTATAAAGGTATATTTATTATAGACTTTTAGTAAAAAGATATTATTAATAAAAAGAGAGAAAGAGTAAAGAGTAATCTAAAGTATTAACTAGTTAATAAGATATTAAGAAAAGAAATAAGTATAATAGCTACTAAAGTTATATAATAAAATCTTTTAATTAAATAATTATTATTATAAAGAATTTTAAATATAATAAAGTAAATTAAGAGAATAGAAGTAGTCTTTATAATACTAGCTAATATAAAGTAATCTTAAGTACTAATAGTTATTATATATTTTTTAAAGAAGTAAGAGGCTTTTAAATAAGCCTTTAAAAATACTCTAGTAATAATAAATATTAATATAATTATAATTAAGAATAATAAAAGTTCTATAAATAAAGAAAAGTATTCTATATTAGTAAAGGTTAAAGAGTATTTAGTTATTAAAGAAGGAGAGGATAAGTAAGTTATAATAAAGATAATCTTACTCTTAGACTTTAATAACGCCTTTAATAATATTCTATAGTTAATAATTTATAAGTTAAGTATAAACTATATTTTTAATAAGAGGTATATAATAACTTTATAATAAGCCTTATTATTTATCTATATTAAGATTAATAATCCTAGTTAAATACTAATTAAAACTATAATTAACTTTAGTATTATTATTAAATTATACTAACTAGGCCTATATATACCTATCTAGTCTTACTATCTTTATAAGTAAAGGAAAAACTAGACTCCTTAAAGGAAAACCCTTACTTCTCTATCTAACTTTAGTTATATATTAGTTCCTAGTAGGGGCTAGTAAGGCCCCTCTTCTTAATTATTTTTATTTTTATTTTTATTTTACCCCCCCTTAGGGGGGCCCCTTTACTAGGTCTTAGCTCCTCCTTATCTACTCTATACCTACTCTATACCTATCTTATCTTAGATCTATCTTAGGTCTAATATTTATATAGGTTAGCCTCTATTAGTTATATACCTACTTTATTATTTTCTTACTCTTAACTAGGTAGTTAAGTATATAAAGTATATCTCTTTAGTCCCTTAGTAATACTATAGTAGGGGTATAGTACTAGTTACCTATAAGTTTATATTAGAGAAGTATATAATAGATATCTTTTACTTTATATCTATATTAATATATCTTTATATTATATCTAAGTACTTATTACTTATAAAAAAAAGTATTTAGCCTAATCTTTTTTATTTATAACTATATTATAATAAAGCTAATATATTATAATAAGTAAAAAAGTAATATTACCCTAGCTTTATATTTAGCCTATAAGGGCTTATAGATTAAGAATAAGGTAAACTACCTTACCTACCTTTAGCTCTTAATTTCCTTATACTCTTACTTTACTCTTTATATCTAGTTAGCCTAAGCCTTAAGTATATATTAGTCCCCCTCTAGTATCCCTCTATTTATTTTTAATAAGTTCTAATATAGGTTTTTTATTAGTAATAAGATTTATCTACTATTACTTTAGTAAAATAAGACTAAGGATAATACCTATATAGTAATATACTAAAGCTAGGCTATAGCCTTATTAGCTTCTTACTAGTTAAGGGTTTTACTCTTTTATATTATTAAGTAGATATTTACTAGTAATATATTAAGCTCTATCTTTTTATAATAAGTAAGGGTAACCTTAAAGACTCCTCTAACTACTTTTAGGTATCTTACTTATAACTCTTAGAGGGGCCTAGCTAGGCCTTATATAAGGCTAGCTATAAGGCTATATTATATTATTACTTTAAATAATATAATTAGATAAATTCCCTAGAGGTAAATATCTCTTACTTCCTTAATCTTTAAGCCTTATAACTTTCTTATTATTAGCTATAAGGCTTAAAGTATAAACTAGACCTTCTTTAATATAGACTTAACCTACTTTTATTATTCTAACCTTATTAATAATATTACTCTAAAGAGGTATATATCTATTAATAACTTTACTACTTTACCTCTAAGTATAAAGAGGCCTAAATCTAAGGCTTATTTATATTAGAAATATAATAACTTAAACTTTAGTATAAAGAAACTTAGTTAATAGGTTTTTATTTAATCTTTATATATAAATTAGGTATTTTTTAGTTAAGACTTAGTTTTATTATAATTCTTCTTTATATATAATAAGTTTATATTATTTATAAAGCTAACTATATATAAACCTAAGGCTATTTTAAAGGCCTTATATAATAAACTTATAAAGAAGATAAAGAAGATTAAAGATAATAATAAGCTTTATAAGACTTTATAATAGACTACCCTTTCTCTTATTATATTATTATTAATCTAAAGCTAGTTTATTTTTTTATTAAAAAAGGATTAAATAAGATTAAAGATCTTCTTTAGGTAATTTAACTAGTAGAACTTTAGAATAAGTAGTCTATAGTTAATATTATTAAAGACTCTAGCTATATCTAGTTAAAGAAGTAATATAGCCTTACCTTAGGCCTAAGCTATATAGACTAGCTTAATAACTATTATAATTACTATTTTTATTAACTTATATCTCTAATTCTTTATCTAATCTTTAAGGAGGAGCTAATATATCTTTATTATAGTTATAATATAAGTAATAAGAATTTTCTTAAATAGCTTACCTATTATATTAAAGAGGGTTATTAGTTACTATCTTCTTATTATCTAGAGGTTATCTAAGGTCTTCTTAGGCTTCTAGAGGACTATAATAAAGCTAGCTTAGTATTAGGTTAGGTAGTATCTAGACTATAGTAATATATTAAAAAGCTTTACTAGTATCTTATAGAGGGGGGGGCCTAGGGCTTTAAGGAGCTTATATAGGACCCTATCTAGACCTAGGGTGTTCTAGGCTATATAGCCTCTAAGTATATCTTTAACCTTATCTATTATAACTTCTATAAAAATTTCTATTTTATCTTATAAAGGTCTAGGAGTATCTAGCTTATAAACTAGGGCTATATTATATCTAGGCTTAAGGCTAATAACTACTAGGGCTAGAAAGAACTTTTAAGTTAAAACCTTTACCTTCTCCTCTCTTAACTATACTAAGGTATTATAGCCTAGATAGGCTAGCTTTAGGATTATATTAATTATATATTTTATTATAAACCTTTTTACTTACTTATATTACTTCTATAATACTAGTATATTACCTAGTAAGTTAAGGTATATTCTTTAGGCTACCTTTTATACCTTAACTAAGGTCTAAGACTAGTCCTTTCTTACTTTATATATAATCTCCTAGTCTACTTTATTTCCTAACCTCTATACCTACCTCTATATCCTCTTTATCTTAATAACTACCTAGCTAGCTTTTTAGTTTTATTACTCTAGCCTCCTAGACTAAGGGGGGGCTACTATAAGGATAGCCCTAAGGATAATATCTTCTATTACTAATATTAGCTACTTATATATTACTTTTATTTTTAGGGGTCTTATTATTAGTAGTTTAGTTATAGCTAGGAGCTAGGCTATTACCTTAACTAAAGTAAGACTAATATTAATCTTTCTTTATTTTTTTATTAGCTTATTTCTCTTTAACTTATAAATCTAGAGTTCTAATAGTTATAAGATATAGTTAAATTTAGCTAGATTCTAGTCTAGTATTATATATTTACCTCTTAGTATTAAGGAGGCCTAGAGGAGGTCTAAAGTGCTTATATAGTAATTATAATAATACTATATTACTATTCTTAAGGGTATAACTAATATAGTTCTAATATAAGTAAAGGCTTTAATTATATTATCTATAAATAAGGACTTCTTATTATAAAGGTCTTAGGAGGGGTAGTAGAGGTTAAAGTCCCTTACTACTATATATAAGATCTCCCCTTCTAATAAGACTTTACTTAGGAGTTTATATAGGTTTATATTTAACTTAGAGTAGATACTTATAAAGATAAGGGGGTTATTAAGGAATTTAATATAATATATATCTTTTTTAACTATTACTTCTTATAATACTTTATTAACCTTTTTATAAATATAAGTTATTACCTACCCCCCCCCCTATAGGCGCTAGTATAGAGCTAAGGAGAGGGTAGGTAAGGGGTTACTTAGTAATACCTCTTAGATTATAATAATATCTAGGTTATTCTCTTAGTAAAGGGCTAGTTAGATATTATTATTATCTTTATAAATATTTTATAAGAAAATCCTTATTTTATTATCTAGGCTAAGCTAGTTTAGTTATAACTATATCCCTAGTTAGTTCTAAGATTATTAGTAATAGTAAAAGTAATAAAAGTAATAACTTACCTTATAATTAAACTATAAATACTAAGGCTAATAATAATATTTATTATAACTAATCTTTATTTATAATAAGTATAAGGGCTTTATACTAAAGAATTTTAACTAATAACCCTAGGCCTATAGACCTTATTTTAGGGTTAATAAAGTTAAAATTTAGTATATTAGTTTATACTAAGAAAGGTCTTTAGATTAGGGCTAAGGAGGAGAGGCCTAGGGGCTACCCTCTTAGACACTATATACTCCTAACTCTCTTTAAGGGTAATAACACCCTTAGGGACCTTAGATGTCTTTCTTCCCTAGGGCAGCGGCTTTTAAACTCTATTAGATAAAAGTAATATACCTCCTAAGTATAGCCCTAGTACTACCTTATAATAAGGTAGTCTTAGAATTATACTAGGTAGTTACCTTTATAGTTAAGATATTATTCTTTCTTATTATCTTTTTTTATTAAATATAACTTAGACTTAATATAAGTCTAGTAAATATATTAGTTATATTACTTTTTATTTTAATAAAACTTACTTATATAGTTATACTAATAATATTTAAAGTACTATAAGGGCTAGATTATATCTAAGAAGGGCTTATATTAAAAGACCTAGGAGTTAAAAAAGACCTTTTACTTATAAAGGTAGTTTATTATCTTAGTATTATATATTTTAATAATAAAAGAGGCTTATATCTTAGACTTAAGCTAGAGATAATATACCTTTATAATAATAATATTTACCTTATTAAAAGCTAAAAGTATTATTATAAGATTAGTAATATCTTATAAAATCTTATTAAGTAATATTACTTTAATTACTATAGTATATACTTATTAGGAGAGGGTTATTTTTAAGCTAAATATAACCTTTACCTAAAGCTTATTTTTTATATATTCCTTTACCTCCTAATAAAAGGTTAAGACTATATCTTTAGAGAGGAGATAATATATTACTATTATAGTATTAGCCTAAATAGCCTTATTAACTATTATAATAATCTCTTATAAGGAGTAGCTTTTAATTTCTTATATATATCCTCTAATATTAATAATTAGTTCTTTTTTATATTTAGTAAGAACTAGTTTAGCCCTAAGGCTAGCTTAGTCTTAGGTTATTACTACTATAATATATAACTATAAGCTAGTTAGAAGCTAGGGTTAGCTAATACTTTAGCTCTTCTTAAGTATTTATATAATTATCTTTTTTATAATAACCTAGACTATCTTTTAAGTAATTAAGGTATTAGCCCCCCTTAGAACTACCTTAGTCTTACTTTAGGCCTTAGTTTACTTATACTTAGTTTATATCTCCTTTACTTTATTTTTAAATTTATCTTTAATTAAGAAGAAGAGCTTATTAATTAGTTCTCTCTTTAATTTTAGTCTTATCTAGGTTACTACTACCTTAGGCTTATTATAGCGCTTATTAGCTATAAGGGCGTATTAGGATATATCCTTAGTAGTAAACCGTCTACCCTAATTACTCCTAATATAGTAGCTTTATATTAATATTATCTAAGGGTAGAATTAGGTGTTTTTTAATATTTAATAAGTTATTTTTTAATTTTATTATTAAGTTAGGCTTAATATAGTTATATACTATTTCCTATTTATAAAGTTATATTATATAAAGATTAACTAAATATAATAACTTTTATTTTTAAAGAGATTATTATTAGATTATAATCTTATAATATAATATAAAAGAAGAAGGTCTAGATAATATAAAACCTTAATAATAAATACTATAATATTTAAAATCTCTAGTAATATTTTAAAAAGCTTAATTCTTATACTAGTAGTATAAAAAATAATAAGACTAGTAAGATTTAGGTTAGTAAAAGTTATATTATAAAGGTTAAGAAAGACCTAATCTTAAGTAAGTTTATTAATTATATACTTAATAAGGGTATATTTTATAGCTTTAGTATTACTCTTAACTCTTATTAAGAGTTATTTATTAAAGATTAACTAGTTAGTAAGAATATTTAAATAATAATAGATAATATTAATAAGGATAAAAGTAAAGGTATTATATTAAATACTAAGGTAATAGTTATTATTAATCCTAATACCTAGTTAATATTAAAAGATTTAATATTTATAAAAAGTAATAAAGAAGTTATTATTATATTAGTATTAGAAGATAATAATAATAAGGATTTATTAATTTATATACTTACTTTATAATTAGATTAAATATTAGTACTAAGTAACTAAAGAGAGTTATTTTAAAGTATATCTTAAGGCTATTAGCTAGCTTAAATACTATTAGTAAATCTAATAAGGAATTAGAATATATAGAAGGGAAAAAGGAGGGCTATAAAAGCTATTAAGGCACTTATTATTATTAATCTTAATTATTAGCTAGCTAGAGTAATAGAATTATAATATATATTATAAGATTATTAGTTATTAGAAGAAGAGATTAGGGGTAAAAAATACTAGATAATTACCTCCTAGTTAATAAAGGACTTAATATATATATTTATATAGAATATTCTACCTTTAAAAGAATATAAAATTAAGATATTAGAGAGACTTAAAAGAGATTAAAATAATAATAGTTAATAAAGTTACTAATTAGCCTATATACCTACCTAAATTATATACCCTACCCTTACTAAAAGCCTTATTATTATACTTATATACTTAGGTTATTTTCTTTATTTTCTTTATTAAATTTAATATCTTTTTATAATTAATTAGCTATATTATTATAAAGCTATAAAGATTTTATATTTATTAGTACCTCTTTAAGTTACTTATAAGTACTTTTTATTATATCTTATATTTATAAAGGTAAGGAATTTTCTATATCTTATTAGTACTATTATAGCTCTTTATTACCTAACTAGATAAAGTTAAAGAGGCTAGTTATAATATAAATAATCTAAATTTAATCTTAATAAGAATATTTTAGAGTATTACTTTAAATAATCTTCTATTAACCCTTTAAATAACTAAATACTTACTTAATAATTAACTAGAGTTATAAATAATAAAAGTTATATTATTTCTCTTAATTTACTAAATTCCTCCTTAAATTATCTTAGTCTAGTATATAATAATGAATTATATTAAAAAGGGTTAAAAGATATTATTTATTACTAAAGCCTATATCCTTAAGATAAAATCTTCTAACTAGTATTTTTAATCTATTTTTAAGGGTAATAAGAAATAATATAATATTATTTAGAGAGCCTTTAGTACTTACTAATATAAATAAGAAGAGGCTATTAAAAGTTATTACTATAAGTATATTTTATATAATTATTCCCTTCCTTAACTAAAATCTTTACTATTTTTAAAGAGAGATAAAGGCTAAGATATATATATTATCTATAGTACTAATAGTACCTAAGAATTATTAAAAAAGAGTACTTATTTTAACCCTTAGTAATAAATAATTAACTAGTAAAAGCCTAATAAAAATATAATATAACTTTTTTATTAACTAAATTAATTCTTTAAAGTATTTTAATATACTTAATTAGCTAATAAAGAACCTTTAAGTAGTATTTTATTAAGGCTTATTAAATATATAAATCTAAATAAAAATTATTATTTTTAAACTAAATAAAAACTACTAGCTATTTTAAAGCTTTATATTATCTTTAAGTTATTTAATAAGTTAAAAAAAAATAATTTATAATATCTAAAATATATCTATAAAGTACTTTTTAATTACTTCTTTAAGTAAATATTAATAATTATTAAAATAATTACTAAGTCTTCTTTTTTACCTTCTTTAATATTTAATTAAGAAGTTATATTAATCTAAAAATATTATATTATTATAATTAAATTTAGATTTATTAAATCTTATTAATTTATATATAGTTAATAAGATAATAAGCTAATATAATTACTTTTTATTAATTACTAGTATTATAATAGCTCTTTTAATTATTAGAAGGGTTATAGATATATAAATAACCTTATTAATAACCTTATTTAAGAGCTCTATAGTGCCTAAAGGGGTTTTATAATTTATCTTAAGTTATAGGTATAATAAATTCCTACCTAACTTAGCTAGGACTTTATTATACCTAAGACTTAAGATAAATAGTAGAAAAAAGTAACTTCTTAATTAAATTTAGTAAGTTCTAAAGCCTTTATAAAAAAATACCTTTATCTTTAAGTTATATAAAGTCTATATAACTTTTAGTAGGTATATTATACTAAATTTAGTAAGGATCTACACTACCTGCGATAAAGTCATAGGTAAATTAGCTAAGACTAACTCTTACGATCACGCCTAAATAGCAGAAAAAAGCAGCTTCCTAGCTAAATTTAGTAGGTTCTAAAGCCCCTGTAAAAAGATACCTCTATCTTTAAGTTATATAAAGTCTATATAACTTTTAGTGTGCGCGCTATACTAAATTTAGTAAGGATCTACGCTGCCTGCGATAAAGTCGCAGGCAAATTGGAGGGCTGAAATTTAGCACTCAAAGTTTGAATTTTTACACTCAGCTAGATTTAGACCAATCAGAGGCCCGCCCTGCCCTCAACACCATCAAAGAGGTAGTAATTCCCTGTGTTTTTTAAAAACACACCAGATTAGAAGCCTCATAACGCTCTAGGTAGAGCCTTTCTACTAAATTTACTTAGCTCTTAAAAAAATTTAGAACTAGTAGAATATGCCTAGTATTAGAATTTTTATAGTAGGGCTTCTAGAGGGCGTGGTCGCCTCATAATAGACCGTGGTAATTGCCGTTAGTGTTGAGGTTAGAGGGGAAGGCCTGGCTTCTGATTAGTTAAAAGGGGGGACTTAGGTGCAAAAATTTAAAATTCGAGTGCTGAATTTCAGCCCTCGGCAAATTGGCTGAGACTAACTCTTACGATCACGCCCTTAGCCGCAAGTCAGCGCCGGGACGTTGCGCGCTTTTCTTTTTGCAACAGCGCTGGCTCGCATCCCGTCGCTGGCCGACGGATAATTATGGGCGTGCATGCTAAGGTACAGCCATCCATGGCGGTCAAGTGATCAGTCGTGCCTGCGCGTGAGTTTGTTTCCCCGATAGTCAGTCGGCACCCTCTACTAATCCACTTGCTGGCAGTGACCCTCCGTGAAGCTCATTCGATATCATGTGTATTTTCCTCTTCGACAAGAATCTCGATGCCGTGACATTGTCTACTTAGCGACAGATTTGGGTACCGTCATAATAAGTCAATAGTCTACCGTATGCGGGTCCTGTCTGTGCAAAGACGCTCTGAAGGAGCTCCGGCTTGATCGACATCTCCTCCGCGGCCATAGGAACTCGCTTTGTCAAAGCCCTTGGTGGCTCAAAACTACCCTTCCGTGTCCAACAAACGTTGCAATTAGCTATTTAGTCGGATCCCATCGGATCCCATGGTACAGCCAGCAGCGATTGGTTAGCGTGTAAGCCGAGCCGACAGGGCCAATGAGACTCGCAGGGACCGATAACTATGGTGGAGTCATGCTGGCAGATCAGCAACAGACTTTGCTTCTTTTCACCACTTATGCCGTGATCTTGAGTTTTCTGAGTACTGGCGACTCGCGACTCAGGGTACATCGAAGAAGAACCCACAGGGCTGGCCACGGTGGGCCACAGCGGGCTCGATGACGAAGTACCAGTCTATCCCCTGTCAGTACGGCAGGCAGTATAGCAGCCAGTACAGCAGGCAGTACAGCAGGCAGTACAGCAGCCAGTACAGTGGCCAGTACAGCCAGTACAGTGGCCAGTACAGCAGGCAGTACAGCAGGCAGTACAGTGGCCAGTACAGCCAGTACAGT
>JAEIJG010001341.1:0-11674 GCA_037289395.1 Beauveria scarabaeidicola
AAAATAAGAAAAAAGAAAAAAAAAAAGGCTGCGGGCAGGCAACATCTCGTCCGATGCCCATATCCTGTCCTTTCTTGCCTCATCTCCAGCTTTTATCGGCTCCGATATTCAACGCCTCAGACAAGCACCATACATATATCAGTACAGAGACCTTCCACCGCCTCCCACTCCCTCATCTATTCGTACTCGTTATACTCGGTACGTATCAACGTGTTTCTCTCTTGTAATAGCTTACCTTGGCCTTGAACAAAGAAAATGGCGTCTAATCCACTCATGCCCCTCCATTGTCCGGTGGAGCGGCACAGATATGGCTTGCAGGCTGTTGCAGCCGAACAAAAATCCACCACCAGTCCACTACCAACAACGCAGCGCCATAGCGCCATCCACCTACGCGTGTCAACAGACGCATCGTCCAACGCATGCACCGAGATATCATCAGGTAAAAGAAACAACATCACGTCTTGCAAGTCGCCGTCCTGCACACCCTCACCACCAATGCCCTCTCAATCTCTCTCTCTTCAATGACGTTCTTGCCCCCCCCCCTTCACCAAACCAAACTCCTTGACTCATTTCCAACTAAAATGGATCGTCAAAACCCCAGCAATAGTCTCCGGCGACCCTCCGAATGGAGTTGCCTGCCCGCGGATCCGCCCATGATAAGGTTTCGCCAAAAAAGTCGACCTTGCTTGCCAACTTGCAGTCCCTTTGCGCCCGCTCTAAATTATGAAGTCTACACGTCTTGCCAAGTTGGTACTCGGCCTAATAATAAAGCAACAAATAACAAGATAAATAATGGCACCAGACAACCGAATTCCTCTCCTGGCCGCGCGTGCAGACGTGATACTTGCAGACACGCCCATGTGTGCTTCATTTCCTCTTGCGTGCATGGCCCTTTCAAGCTCAGCATTTCGCCATCCCAATGCCCAACCAAATCCTTCTTCATCACTCTCCCATCACGGACTGTCAGCACGACCCCTGATGAGCGCTTGGCCCTCACGCCCACGCGATCTGCTCATCCAGCCGTCAGCCACCACACTTTAAAAAGACTTACCCTACGGAGCAGCTGCAGGTAATACCCTCGCTGTTGCCAGGTAGGGGCTGACAACGGGCCAGCCCTGCCCGGCGACTGGGGAGACGGGCTGCTGGCGGCTGGCTGTACGGGCTGCTGCACAATCGTGGCATTCCCAGTGCGGCGCAGATTCTGCCCGCGCAACCACCGAGAGCACCAACACCCGGGCTCCAATTCATTCAATTCATTCAACGCATCGGTGGGACGAGAGATGGGGCGTCCAGCATCCTGCGTCTTGGATATCGTAATACTGACCGACGGGCTACCCAAAGGCCTCGTATGTTGCCGCTAACCAGTTTTGTACTTGCACACCGCACCAGACTCCAGCATCCTTCACTCCACTACTGGTAGCCTGGTCAGTGGTAGGTGCAGAGATGCTTCCTCCGCCAGCAGCATTCCCTGTCGCTGTCGAGTCTTCGCTCATCACTGATCAGTCCCATGCTGTTTGCGTGCTGCCAACAACCGACTTCCAACTGGTGCTCGTTGCCGACTGCTGCCGCACGCTGCTACCCGCAGCTGCTCTGGCACGCGTGCCTTGCCCTACTGGTAAACAGACGGCGTCATCCATACGACGCACCCTTGATCCCCCTCGAGTTCCTTGGTCAGACCGGCGCCCGTCGTGAACAAGAATCCCTTCTTCATCTTCTTTGTCCTCTTGCCTCCTCTCCGCTTTCCTGCGTCATTCCCTCACCACCCCATGCATCTTCTTTTCCCCTTGCTAGACGAATAACAATCAAGCCAGACAGAAGTTGGTGGAGTCATCATCCCCAGATGATTGCCAGCCTCCAAGAGAGAGAGAGAGCTCTTCTTGTTCGTCGCAATCGCAATCGCACATTAGCCCCATCCTCTGAGCTAATAACCAGCTTCCCTCGCGGCCTCGCCTGCCCTGCCGACTTTGCGCTAGCGTCTTCACTCAGGTCTGTCGCTGTACGTAGTATGTATGCAAACACCCTAGCTTGATACTTTCTTTGCTACAGCAGGAGCTCGGCATTCTTCCGTGATTCCTTTGCCGCTTTCAAACACCCCAAAAAGTACGACTTACCAAATTGAGCCCACGCGCAACGTACGCTCGGCGTCACCTCCCATCCACACTTCAGATATTGCTCCAATAATACCACTTTGGAACTCCAGAATCTGACTTGAGACTCTAGAATACCACTCGCACCTGTCTGCCCCGGTCGTGGTCCGATTTGCCGAAATGTCCGCCTCTTTATGTGGGTTTCCCCAGCGCCGCCCGTTGCCAGTCCCAAACTTCAACGCCTCCCGCATCGAACAAGCTTCTGACAAGAACCGTGCTCACTGCATGGCGCCCCCTTCTCAACCGTTCGCGCACTGTTCGTCCAATATCAGCCTGGCTCCTCCTCAAATAGCCAAGACAAGCTTCTGTACTCCGTACTCCGTAATAATCCGTAACTGAGCTGCCTTGCAGAGAGGCTCTGATTGAGAAGCACACGCAAGACGTATTAATCAAAACTCTTCCCAAATGTGCAATACTCCCCTTGGACTCCTGAGTAGCTCTTTTCTTGTTTCTTCGCTTCATTCGTGTGCTCATAATTTTCCATGCCAAACCAATCTCGAGTTGACCATTTCGAGCTGGCCATCGCGAGCTGGATTCTCATGCGCATCCTTGACTCATTCCTGCTCGCTCTTTCCTGCCAACCGGCATGAGCGACGCTATTGCAATGACAGATCCAAACCATGTCCGCCCAGCTACCCACCTCACCCTGGCAGCTCCCTCTGGCATGTCCTCATCGACCAATCGAATCTCAAGCCACACCAATCTTCTCCTTTTCGCCTTGTCGGACTTTGCGGAGACTATTTAGCAAACGAGGGTGCTGACACTGTTCCCCCGTGCCCAACCCGACCGCGTCTGCATCCTTCACGGTTTACCGCGGGGCTTTTTCCCTTGGAAATTCCTCGTTGCGACGGGGGACCACCCTGCTCATGAGACAACTCTTTTCCTTGCCGACCGACCGCCAGCGTGATAAGCTTGGCTGCCGAGCAGCGACATTCGTGGACTGACCAACACCCGTCTAGGAAAGTGCCGGAGCCGCTCGTCCCGATATCATTGCTGCCGTCTTTTGCTGCCGTGACACTCGCCATCACCATCGTCATGGCTGGTTTTCGAGTCATGAATTTTCGGCGTAGTTGCAAATCCTTTGCCATCCTGGTCCGCCTTGCTCTCCGCTCTTGGCAATGTGCTGCTCTGCGGCCGGCAACGCACATTGGTCATTCATGCAACCCGCCGCCGTTGAGCCTATTTTCCCCAATCCAAATTCCTGGGAATTGTCTCCAGCCTCAATGTTACCACAAGATCAAGCCAGCCAGCTGGTGGCTTGATGAGGGGCGCATCGCAGAGGGGTGTGCAGACAAGGCGACCCCTAGCCTGCCCGCTGCGACGCTACCTCTAGCCAGTGTTGATTCTCACGACAATGCCAACCTTTTCACCCTTAGTCTTGGCGACTTGCTCGCTTTGTCATAGCTTACATTGATTTCTTGCCAATGCCCTCCATTTTCATTGCCCTGCTGCATCGGGAAGGTGTACTGATTGGTAACGAGCCGGGCTATTTTCTGTGTCCCATTTTCCTACCAGTACGTCGTATTGGCAGCCCGGTCGCATTAGCATGACTTGCGTCGGTGGTGCGACATTCTAACGGTACGCTCGCCTCACCTGGAAACGCCCTGTGGCGTTAATTGTCCGCCAAAGCTCTGGGCTGGCTGTCAGTGCCATGCCACTATCGACGCCATCATGTGAGCGACTTCATCTGGACCGTACCCTTTGTCTGCCGATGGAACATGGCGAATCATTCTTGGATGTGTGCCACAGCCGAGGGTACGCGACTCTGTAATTACCTTCTGGTAGTTGTTGCCATTGGCAAGTATAAT
Organism: Beauveria scarabaeidicola; assembly: GCA_037289395.1. Classification (NCBI taxonomy): domain Eukaryota; kingdom Fungi; phylum Ascomycota; class Sordariomycetes; order Hypocreales; family Cordycipitaceae; genus Beauveria; species Beauveria scarabaeidicola. The sequence continues at coordinate 3,956 of JAEIJG010001341.1, forward strand.
ATCGGCTGATAAGCTGCACCTCATATGATACGCGTACTTGAGCCATTAGTCTGTTGCATTCAGGCCCCTTGCACACCCATTGGCCAATTTCGATGATAATTAATCCGTATTGATCACGCACTGCGAATTGCCCGGCCCCCCTGCAACCACTGCGTTGCTGCCACCCCCGTGGGGTTCTAATGCACCAGCGGTGCAAGACAACAGGCTAGCCCATCTCTGCGCAAGCCACCAGCGCCATCCCACGGATAAGCTCAGCCATGGCTTGCACAGTCCCAACGGTTAGGAACAAGCCAGCCATGGCGTCTCGAGTTTGGCGCCATGGCCGTCCATTCCAGTTGCATGGCATTTTCAATATGTCTTGTTGTGCGAGAGAAAAGGACGATGCTGGCCATGAATCTCGAGTCATGCTGCAAGTCAACTGCCAGCAAGGCGCCAGTTGGCTCACGCAAACTCTCACTTTTCAGCCGTCGCCCGCCCCCGTGTTCTGCAATTCTGCTGTCAATCGTATTAGTGCCCTTTTGGGCTAGCATGGGTCAAACATGTTCAACTGTGCAGCAAGCACATCGAGTGGAGGCGAGTCGGCGGGCGAATCAGCATGCGATGGCAGGCGCATCAACTCTATCGGAAGAGACGGTTGCAACGAGCACTCTGGCACTCTGTGGTTAAGTGACCCAAGCTTGTGTGGTCTGGATCATGGCAGATTGCTCGCGCTCTGCAGCCATATTCGTAATGGCTACTCTGGACAAGTGCAGCGCTGATCAAGCACGTTGAATGCCGAGTGAAACACTGCCGAACGGCCAGACCAGGAAGAGAAAAAAATGCGCCTAGCAACAAGGCTACAAGCTAGTGATGAGAGCTCCACCGATAAACCATGTAGCAATGCATCAAATACACGCTATTTGTACCGCCTTTGCTTGGGTGGGTGCACTTGGACGGCCCCGGGATTTCTGGTGGTTGCTTACACAGAGCAGCGTTCGTAGTGGTTCGTCGCCAGCGCCTGCGGGAGGTTACGTCGCGGATGCTGGCAATCCTGGCCATACGAGGCTCGTGCCAGCGCACAGCAAAACTGCCACACTTGAACTGTTTGTGAGAGAATCCCAATCCTTGGCAGCATTTGTTGGACAACATGAGCAGCGTGTGACCTGTCATTATCGGGTCGAGCGCACAAAGAGACGTCCAAGGATACGATGCCCACAAAAAAATATGAATCCAATCTGTCTCATTGTATTAATAGCACCGGACTGTAGGCCGTAATGGGCTTTCTGATGCAGCGATAAAATTAGACGGGCAGCAAGAGGGTCGGGACCAGGCTGTGGAATGTCTCTAATCAGAGCGGGCAAAACAGACATGAACAGGCCGGACATGGTAGTCGTTGTATTCAATGATGATGATGCTGATGATGATGATGCTGATGATGATGATGCTCCTGCTGTTGTTGCTGCTGCTGCTGCTGCTGCTGCTGCTGCTGATGATGATGATGATGATGATGATGATGATGAAAATGGTAGACGAGGTTTGCTTCTCGGGCTCTGACCAATGACTACTGGTGGCTGCGAGTGGGCGGCCAAGTGGACGATCGTCTAAATAGTTGAGATACACTGATGGCTGATGCGCGCAGTGCGGGGTGATTGCAAGCCATTATCAGGCTACTCAACGGCCGTGGCCTGCGTCTGGCCTGCTGTGAGGTTGTATGGTTGTACAGTTGTATTCTGGAAGGCTGTTCAACGATGGAGGGAGGGGTGCAGGGTTTGTGGAGGCCCTGAAGGTCAGCGGCCGAACAGACCAAAACCAGATGAGAGGACGCAGATGGTGGCTCACGCGCCATAACTTGTAGGATGGGGATGGCGTTGTCAATGGCGTTGGGGATGGCGTTGTCAATGGCGTTGATTCTCGATCTGGTGGTGCAAAAGGACTTGCGAGGCCAAAAACAGAGGTGTTTGCAGGGCCTTGGTATGTCCAATATTGGGATTGTGGCGCAGGTACGCTGAGCAGAATTGGAGGGGTGGTAGGTAACTGGAAGGTAGGTACCTGACAGCTTGCGGGGGATCTGGCAAGGGAAAAAGTACTCTTGTCCGTCTGGGGAAAAGACGAAGCGCGAGGCGAGGCGAGTGACAGGTGCGGCGCATTCCGCCATTCCCGTTGCAGGACCACTCACAGTCAAGAACGGTGCCCCGCAGAGCTAGTCTGCTTACGGAAGTGTTAGACGAAAGATGGTATTGGAAGGATTTAGATACAAGCTAACTAATTTACAGTGACTCGTGCGCTGCAGGATCATCAGTTGCACCACTGGCATTCCAGCAGATTTGTGCTTGGGCCTTTCTTCTTCTGATTACGGACACTGTTGGCTGGACCTTCTGGCAATGTCTCAATTTTTTGCACCCCCCTCACGGACCTCACCCCTCAACCATTGACTTGAAACCCTCAAACGCTCCAACCATCCCAGCTCACTGGTAATGAGGCCTCAGCTGAGTGGCACCCGAGTGGCGACTTTAACAACTCCCCGATTTGCCTCATTTGCTGGGTATTGTACCCATTGCCTCTATGATGCCGTTCACGCTCACATTTAGCGACGATGCGCGGCCAGGGCCTCATCCCACCTGCATTATTAGCTCAAAACGGCACCGCCGACGGCCACGCCCATCTCCCTTGCGAGACCATTTGCCAGTCAGACGAGCCTGTTCCAGAAATCGCTCCATCTATCATTTTGCATTCAAACTTCTCTGAGCTTCGGACCATCGCCATGCACAGAGCCTTCAGCTGAGGCGAGCCTGCGCAACCGAGAGGCTGGTTGGTGGCGTGAATGAGGCTTCGTCGTCCCACAGATAACATAGCACCAACGCAATGGTTGAATACATATCTCACCCGTTTTCGGTGTCTGATGATGAGCGACCCCAGTTTCCAGCCCCGTGCCGTCAGCACAACACCATATTTGATCAATTGAGGGGCGCAGCTGGCACGAGTATTACAATTATTCAAGCACATGCACATGTGCTCAAACAAACTCGCGGGCTCACAGCTCGCAAGCTAATGCTCACCACTAGTGGTCGGGTTTTGGTCCACAGGACCACAGGGTCGTCGCCGTTGAACTTTGGCGTGTTGGCGTGTTGGCGTGCTGGTAGCCCGGTAGCGAGTCTGTGAGCACTGAGGACGTTTAAACCTCAGACAAAGGCGTCGGAAACTTGCCGTCTCTGTCAGAGCACTGGGCGTCATTGGGTCGAGCACCCGTCGAACGCCATGCGCCACCACGTCGATCCGCGCCTACTGGTACATGCTTGTTTCTCCCCCGTCAGCGCCGCCTTTCAGCTTGAGCTCCCCGATAGCCAGCTAGGGTGCCACGGTCGGCTGTCGTCGAGACATGGCCTCGACTCTGGCGACTCGGACCAGTCTCATTGCAACGCCTCGCGGTCGGCATCTCTCCGAGACCAGCCACCAAGCCATTGAACGCCAAAAATACAACATGAACAATCTCAGAATATCTGCCACCAGCCTTATCGCACGCCTCGATGACCAACTCCCGAGACAACATGGAGTTGAACCTCAATACACTTGCAGCGCAAGCGAGAGCTGGCCAAGAAGACGACACTCTGACGCCACCGCACTATTCGCCCTACAAAGTATACCGCTTCTGATGTACAGCGTCGTATCTTTTTGATACGTTTTTCCCCATGGTTGATTTTTCTTGGGCCTTTGTGGTTGCCAGATACTAAGTAAGCTGGCAGCTCCAAGCAGAGCACTGGACCTCGGCGGCGAATCGGCGACAAAACGAGAAATTCGTAATGGCCTACTGGGAAAAAGAGACCCGACTTATTAATAATGGAGCCAGCTCAATATTTCGCTCGACATGCGGAACAAAGCGTGCGGCTGAGGAGCCAAGAGCCAGGCATTCGTGGCATTGCGCCATATCGATCCCCAAGCCCCTCCAGCCCACCGACCAAGCAAGTGCGTGTGGGACCCCCCGACAGAGCTCGAAAGGGTGCGATGCGACAAAGTTCACACCAAGGCAAGACAAATTGTCCCCATCGCGCTGGCATAGCTTGACCGACGGGGAAATGCCATGGAAAGGGACCATCGCTATAAATAAGCTATATTTAGAGCCAAGAACAGACATGGTCTTATTCTGACTTGCTCGGTCGTCTCCAGATGAGCAGTGTCGGGAGGAACACAGTCATCCAAGAACTGAAGCGGTCTCAAGGCAAATACGGAGTACATACTCCGTACAGTCGGTATCCTTGCGTGCCTTGGAGCGTGACCAGGAGCTCTTAAACAGGGATTGCAATTGCGAGGGGCATATTCAAGCAAGCAGCGACTGGCCCGAAACAACTCTGCAGGAGGTGTGCCGTCTGCTTCGGTCTTGTGGTACAATTGCGATGACATTCAACTGTACTCTGTGTGGTTTATACTGCATGCCTAACTGGTGGAGCTTCACGACGCGTCCACCTTGGCGCGGAGATTTGCACCACACAGTCTTAGTCGCATTCTTGACAGAGTTGCGCTAGCGCAGGTGAATCTGGTGATTGTTGAGGGATTGTTGAGGTGGTGATGGTTGTCCAAGTAGGGGCCGTTTTCTTGCCCCTTTTCATTGCGTTGAATGAATGGAGGGCCCAAAAGAAGCAGACGGGAGTCTCTTCTGGAGAAAAAAAGGGCCCTTGGCACCGCTATCGACGTGGCGCTGCAGTGGATCGGCAACACGTGGAATGACGGGTGACTGGGTCTCGAAATGGGCTCTTTTGCCATGGATATGGACATATAATTGAGGGTGTGCCAAGTATTTCAAACATACATACGACAAGGATGGAGTGAGAATGACTCTGGGCTCTGGCACACGGACCGGCGTGGGTTACGTTTCTACTGGTACAGTTGAATCCGAAATTACCAGACGAAGGAAAGGAACTAGCATGCAACGGATACAGCCCAATATTCGTACTTCTCGGTCGGTCCCGAGAGCCCAAAGGGGAAGCCACCATGGGCAACCACCATGGGCAACAAGGCTGCAGTTGGGCGTTGCCTCCCCCTCGATCCCTCCATGCAGACGCCGTTTACGCAGACGGGAATCCCTCGTCTGGTTCCAACAATGTTGACGCCTAAGCATCTCCAAGCCACCGATGGCAACGAGTATCACAGCGGCAGGGACTTGGGTTGATTCGATCGACCCAAGGCTTTGCACCTTGTTCCTTCCGGCCGACACAATCGGACAGCGACACAGACAGGCAACCCACAAGCCACCTGGACCGAACAGGGTGTCCAATACATGTCACAGAATGAGTCCATCCACGGTCCACCGTAGCCCGTGGGCAACCCTGGCTGTGTCTGTTTTATTAATCCCTCCCTGCCGGGCTAGCCTGGGCCCCTGTAATAGCAGGTACGTATACTAGTGGCGTGGGGAGCAGCTGGATGATCCCAGTCGAGCATCATACTATTACAGGGCGATTGGAGAAGACTGATTTGCGCTGTGATGCGCCCGGTGTCGGATACGAGTGCAGCGTTGACATTGAGAGCTGGCAGAGTTTACAGAGCAAAGGGAAAAGACGATGAGAGAAGCCATGAACAGCCTACAGGCGGCCAAGATTACCGAGAAGTTGCCACGGCCCATTCTTGGCTCCCCTTTGCTCTCCATTGCCACGCGACGAGGCTTGCAAGATACAGACGCCACACTGTAGCACCTGGGGCCGCCCTAGCTTTTGACAGCGGAAGGGAAATTGAGTGCCACCAAGCTCCAGAAAAGACTCCCCAGATTCTGTCAGCTAGGCGGAAGCAAGCCCTGTAGGCTGTAATTAGCCAGACAAGCAGGAGGCCATTGGCGCTGAGTCGCTGATATGTGTTCATTGAGAGACGCCTCCAGCATCGGTGGCGGCCCTTGTGCTGCTTGCCCTTGTTTTAATCTAGAAGATGAACAGGGATTGTCGCTGGTTGAAATTTACGGATTACTCCGTACTCTTGCCCTCTTTATTACATTGGTGCTGACAGTCAGCGTTCTTCCACCAATGTGAAAAGAGCTGCCAAAGGGGAAGACAATGGCGAGAGAGAAACTAGCACCAAGACGCCGAAACCTGAGACGGAAACCAACGTTGCAGTACCATATTTTTGCGGTCGCGCCAGGGAAAAATGAATTTGTGAAAAAAAAAAAAAAATCGAACGAGTCTCAAGAAGGCTCCCTCCCTACTTTGTACACATGTTACAAGATGCATTGCCACTATCCCCCCTTGTTTCCCCTGCTACTGGCCATGTCACCCAGTATTAGTACTATCCGCAAGCTGAATGTTGGGCAGGGCAAGAGAAAGGTAATACTTGGTATTTATCCATGCCAATCTCTTCCAGATCTTGTTGCCTCGCAGCATCATTTTCCCGGACGATGGCCGACTGCACAGTGACGGGGACGCTGCTCGCTCTTGCCGGTGTCAGCTTCGGTGCAGTCCAACTTAAGCACGCTCCCTCGCTGGGTGTGTGGCCCGTCGTCAGCCTCACTCATTTGCAGTCTTCCAAAAATGGCACCAGCTCTCGCCTCGACCGAAAATGCACTGCGGCAGAAGCGGCAGAGGCGTACGAATTCCAGGCCACACAGCTGAATCGATGAAAAGGGACGAGGCAATAATGGCGTCGTCGATGAGGACGGAACTTTCCATGCTCATCTCATTACTTGCTTGACCAGACTGGCGGCGCCGTAGCCTCGAGAAAAGGAAGGGACGCCAGACGCACCCCAAAAAGGAGAAGCGGTAGTCTGGTAGACTAGCACACGCATGCACATACATACATGGTGGCCACAACCCGGCAGTCGCGGCATCTGAGGCCAGCATCGCCCACATCCGGAACCAGCCTCATCTGAATCAGGACCACCTCGGATGCTAATGACGCGGCAGACAAGGACGGCTAGACAAGATGACTTGGTTGTCCCAAACCCTGATTTATGCAGTCGCTCGTCTCAAGGATTTCTATCCCAAAGACGCTCGAAAGCGACGTGTAAATGTCGAGGTGCGCTCCCGGCTTTACAGCAGCTTGCAGTAGCTTATAACAGCTTGACAACAGCTTATAACCGCTTATAACCGCTTATAACAGCTTGACAACAAGATGACAAAGTGTAGGCTGTGTAGCGTTATTGCTGCCCGAACCACTGTAAACCTTTGGCCGAGTATACGTACAGAGCAGTAATACAGTTTCTGCAGACCCGAGCTCTAAATAACTTGAGCATTAATCGCCAAGATGAACGAATCCCGAACCGATTGGCCCAACCGCATGCCTGTGCAAAATGCTGCAGATGGGAAATTCTCCTCCAAGCCCTTGTCGCCCACATCTAAAATAGCACCCCCCTTCCCTTCCATTTCTCACGCGTGCGCCCATGTTCCACTCGACAAGTGAATACCGCAGGCCCTGTCGATCGACACTGCGCCAGTGGATAATCTCTTTTTAATCGTTGTCCAAGGATAAAAGCAAGCGCATTTGCGGAGGAAGCTTAAAAAAAAAAATAAAAAAAAAATAAACACGCCCCCTTCTGAGGCTAAGAAATAAAGACTAATTCAAACTGTAAAATGCTATTTACGCTACGTTACCGCCAAAGAGGAATGATTTGCAGAACAAGTTTCAAAAGACTGGAAAATGACGGGGACCGAGACCTTGCTGTTGCCGGCCGGGGGAACCTGGTCGATCAAAAGGCAGACATCATATTCCTTCCCCCTCGCTAATAATTTAGTTTTTTTTTTTTTTTTTTTTTTTTTTTAAATTTTTTTT
>JAEIJG010001342.1:0-11672 GCA_037289395.1 Beauveria scarabaeidicola
AGAGAAGGTATTAGGCTTCCCTTTCTAATTTATATAATACTAATTTATTAAAAAAGGGGTACTATTTAATCTCTTTAGTTAATATAAGCTAAGGACTAGTTACCTTTTATATATCTCTTCTAAAGCCTTATTAGTCTATAGTTAGTCCCTAAGGATAACTACTAATTAGTGTTAGAATAGGGTAGGTTAGTTTTAGTGGTCTTAATTAAGTAATATAAAAAGGGTTCTATTTATATATAATTAAGGCTATTTATAGTTAAGTTACTATAGTCTCTATAGCTTATAAGTAAAGTAGGGTGAATTAGCTCTTCTAAGGTATAACTAGCTATTACCTAAGGCATCTATGTAATTAGCCGCTTAAGCTAGTGCCTTAAGCGATAATAACCTAATTAATATAATAATAAAGATATTATTAAATAAAGCTTTATTTACCTTAATTAAGGAGAATATCTTAAATATTTACCTTAAAGGATAAGTAAAGAAAGAGAGGGTAAGGTATAAGAGAGAAGGTAAGCCCTAATTTACCTTAACTAGAGGTCCTAACTAGTATATAAGGCTATAATAGTTATATTTACTAACTATTACCTTATTAGATTATATAATTAAGATTAAAAGAGGCTATTATAACCTCTTTTAATTAGGTAGTTAAGATCTAGGATTACTAGGGGAGGTAATAGCTTAGGAGAGAAGACTAGCTATTATAATATTTTAGAGATATCTTCTCCTAAAGAAGCTAAGAATAAGTAGTAATAGCTATATATTTACTATAATATTTTTAAGACGTCTTCTCTTAATAAGGCTAGCTAGAACTAATTAGTAATAGCTACCTATTTACTATAATATTCTCTAGATACCTTCTCTTAGAGCCTTTAATAACTCTAATACTAGGATTATAGCCTTTAATAGGCTAAAGGGGGGGAGTACTTTATTCCCTATAAAAAATAAGAAGACCCCCCCCCTCTAATAAAAAAAGTAGATTTTCCTTTATATAAGTGTTAATAGTAGTAGTAGTAAGAGGAGGCTAGTATTAGAAGAATAAAGTATTAGTAATAATATATTTATTATTTTCTTTTTTTATTATATTTTTAAGTAAATTAGCTAGAATTAAGCTATAAAGAGATTTTACTAGTATTACTTAAGGCACTAGCTTAAGTAACTAATTATATAAATACCTTAGGTAACTACTAGTTATACTTTAGAAGAACTATTTACCTTACTTTATCTATAAGCTATAGAGGCTATAATAACTTAATTATAGATAGCCTTAATTATATATAATATAAAGACTTTTTATATTACTTAATTAAGACCCCTAAAACACACTCTATTCTAATAAAAACTATTATATAAATTTATCTAATATAATATTATAGTAAATATATCTTAATAGTCTACTAAGGAGAGGAAAAATTTTCAAGATAGAACTTTTTTATATTTAGATTATAAACTTGGTTACCACGATGAAGGGTCACTTAGAGCGAAGCTGACCTAGTGCCCGGTACGCACGTACAGCTCCTCCGTCGGCGTCGCGGCCTCGGGAACCAGCTTCGACAGCAAATGCAGTCCCGGGAGAACATGTCCCAGCTTGAAAAAACTGGTCCGCGACAGAGCCCTCTCTGGGCGCGCAACCTCCCCGCACGTCACCACGCCGCAGCCGGGTCCGCGCTGTGGTCCGTGGCCGCCGGCCGCCGGCGTCGCCGCCATCATGACGATGCTCTCTCGTCTGGGGTGCCACCCCGATGTGGCCTCGGAGAGGTGCATGACGGTGCAGGACCTGATCCCGGCGTTGTTGGGGCTCGGCTGCTTAAAGGTGTCCCGGTCCAGGAAGTCGGGCGTCAGCAGTCGTATTCGTAGGCGGCGCACATGCCGCAGGGCATGGGGTTGTCGCACTTGCCGCTTGCGCTGATGGCCACGGCGTGTACCCCTTTCGCACACGCCGCCGCTTGGACACGGGCGTCGACATTCGGCAGTGTGAGAGCAAACATGCAAGGTTCGGAAGAGAAAGCAAACGAGGCTGTCGGACAAGGATTCTGGATGTGGTCAGCTTTCGGCAGGGAGCTCCGTGTGTTGGTCCGTTCCGGGACAGCTTCTCATGAAAAACTATAGAGTGTTTTCTCTGTAGAAGAGAACATCAGCAAATGATCACTTTCAGAGTGTGAGACCTCATACTAATGTGATGAGTATATTTGCTACTAATACAATATCTACAACGAGAGATAGCGACTCCCATGTATTTATTCCCTTTATTGCTCTGGTTCTCGTAAATCGTCTACAAATGCAAGCCGCTGACGCTTGTCGTTAACCACGCGGGTATATTTAAGCAGTAGTCTCTAGACGTAGAGCTTCACATCCTCATCTCTATACACGGCATTAGCCTAATTTCTACTCTCCGTTATAATAACCTCTGCCTAGGCGTCATGACTATTAAGAAAGTACTATATAATAGCGTAGATGTCCTTATACGATATATTAAACGGAATAAAGTGTACCTAGGGAATCATATAGTCATTATATCACTTAGCGTAGATAGTGGCCTTAAGTAGTATGCTCGTCGACTTAAGAAACGCGCGCTAGTGGCCGCTAAAGGAATTACTATTAATATCTAGTAAGTACTTATAGTGATACTACTCCTTTATTAGTATCGGCTTGCCCTTAGCTATGTGCTTGCCCGTGTATAAGCACGTGCCCTGTAGTTTCTTAGGCTTCTTAGGCGGCTCTAGGAAGTACTTAAGGTGGACAAACGGCACGTCGGAAAAGCCCGAGAGCCACGCGCCGATTTTACTATCTATACGGCTAGGCAGGCTGTAATTTTAGGCAGAGAGCAGTTTAAAAGTTAAGGCGGCGGCGGCGTCACCGGCCTTAACGCGTGACACGGTGGTGCCGTTTATTATCTACACCTAGGCTATGATCGCGATAATTAGTCTTAGTAATTCTTAGTTAAACGTAGGGTATATGTTCTAAGTGGAGATAGTGGCTTTATATACTCTATAAGACTAACTCCTGGCTAGTTTAGCTAGGAGTTAGTCTTAAGAAAAATATAAGAAATTAAGACTCCTTTTAGTAATTAGTAGATAAAGACCACCTACTACTAGGGCCCCTAGCTAGTGCGGTACCTCTGTTATAGGGGTTCTCTATTACTATATAAGAATTATAAAAAAAATTAGGGCTATGACTGAGAATTCTAGCTAAGACTAATTGTTATAATCACGGCCCTAGTGGTGGCGGTGGAAATGCTACGAGTTGTTGGCTTTATTACGGCCGCCTAAGGCGGTGCCGCGTTAGATGAGGGCGTCCTTCTTAGCGGACCACTTGCCGCCGCTGCTCTAGCCGCCGCTATAAAAGGCGCGTGACGAGAGGTATATAGCGCCGGGGAGTGGTTAGAGATAACCTGTCCCAGATCTACCAAGTTAACCTATCCTAGTTTAATTCTACCGATATTTCCCTAATAGTAGGCTTATACTATAATAAGCTAGTTTAGTTAGTAGTTAGTTACCTAGGTTAGTAGTTTAGTTAGTAGTTAGTGGTTAAGCTAGTATTTAAGTTAGTGGTTAGGTTAGTAGTTAGGTGTTTAAGTTAGTAGTTATTATTTAGGTTTACTATAGTATATTTAGTAGTTAGTGGTTAGTATTTATATTAGTGATATATACTAGTATAAGTATTATCCTAGGGAAATATTAGTAGAATTAAACTAGGATAGGTTAACTTAGTGGATCTAGGATAGGTTATATATAACCACCGCTAGGGATTAGTAGCTCGTTATTTATAGGTAGCTTAGAGCTAGTAAATAGCGGGAATACCGTCTTAGTAGTGGATATACTAATACTTTTAATAAATATACTATAGAGACTACGTATATACGGTTAAAGGCACGGGTCCTAGGCCTAGGTAAAGTTTTATATAAAGCTATAGTATATGTTACGCCTAAAACAGCACGAGCGCCACTAAGAATAGCTTAGCGCTCGTGCTCTAGCCTGTATATAAACAGGCAACCTTTTTATAGCTAGTTTAACGGAATCAACTATTATTCCACCACTTCTATCTACACATCATATAGTAATAGTAAGGGAGTATCTAAGCGATCCTATTAACTACTTATACTAGTCTTAAACAGAGGCTTATTAATACTAACAAGCTACTAGTCACTTTCGTACTATATACGATAAGTACTAGATGACTAGATCTCTAGTCTAATAGTGTTAAACCTTTCAGCTATCTAGTTGTGTTAAGTGGATCGATAGAACTAACTAGTGACTTATTAGTAATAATAAGTCCTCTATTCGAGACTAGGTGAGCAGTTAACAGGATCGCTAGGCTACGCGGTCACTACTAGCAGATGTGCAGATAGAAGTAACGTGTAGATGATTAATTCTCTCCTACTAGCTAGAACTATTAGGCTACTTAAGTAGTTATATATTACTTATATAAGCGTTGCTATTACTAGTGACGTATATAATAAAATAAGCGTAATAAATAGTATATATATAGTATTTACTCGCTTAGGTACTTAATAGGTATAGTAAAGGACTTAAGAGCGCTAACGTTTTAAGTAGGGCTATTAGCTAAGCAGGTGTAAGGTTGCTAGTTAAGAGGGACTATAGTCACGAGATAATCCTAATATATAATAATAATAATAATAGAATTACCACTACCTCCTCCTTACTAACTTATTAGTAGCTCACCTCTATATATATACTTCCTTATATATAATATATAGTCTAGCTTCTCTTATATATATATTCTTTTATATTATAAGGTTATAGTGAGAAGAGTGCTTATATTTAGCTATATGCGAAGGTGGGTTACCTATGGTTATAGGAATTATCGCTGCCCCGTCGATGCTTAGTCGCATTGACGACGCGACTAAGTACTTGTGTGCTCCCCACGTGACTAAGCCCTGTGTCTATGCTCGTGCCCTACATCCCCGCCACGAGCTACCTATGCTCTCAGTGCCTCTTCCTTGCTATGCGCCGTCTAGGCCCTAACATATATATAGTTCTTCTTAGGCTATAACCCTAATAAGCTACCCTCTCCTTCTATATATTATCCTTAATATATGATTACTTCTCCCTTTCCCTTATATATATTTTACTCTTATAATTATCTTACTTATCTCTCTTAAGGATTATATATTATTTATAATAAACTAATATAACTTATAAGTTAGTTTATATATATATATAACTCTTTTTTTTTATTAATTTATAATATTATATATATAGTTTTATAGCTTTATATTATCTTTATAATATCTTTATATTATTTACTTAGGTTTACTTTTTATAATATTTCTTTTAGTTACTTTATTACTTTTTTTACTTTTTTTATATATAACTTTAGAGGCTTTTTTTATATATAATACTTATTATTTACTCTTTTATTTTCTTTATAACTTTATAATTACTTAAATAGCCTCTTATAATATATTTATTTTATTATTTATTATTACTTATTTAACTTTACTCTTTAAGTTTTATTTTTATTTTATATATATACTTCCTCGCATGTAATATATAGTCTAGCTTCTCTTACACGTGTGTTCCTTCGTGCGTGGTTCTCCCCAGGCTATAACCCTAATAATTTTACTACTTATAGATATAAGAAAGAGACCGTTATTATAACTATATGTGAATTAGTTTAGTTATAAATTGATATAGAGATTATAGTACTATGCTTTCACTCCTCCGCTCTATCTACATTTTCTAAATACTCTAAGAGTTAGTGCCTGAAACTTGACCAATTTCGGGGTCGCATGGCCCATATAGACAAGGATGATTTTGGAGATTTTGGCATTTACTTGAATGAGTAATTGCAGTCCGACTATCTGTCCCGCGGGCCCGATCGTCGCGCGACGGCATGGCGCGCTTCGAAGCCATGCCGGTTTCTCTGACATAATCGGTCGACTACGCTGTTTTTTCTACCAATCACGGTGGAGAGCTAACCGGTTAGGCGCCCTTAGTGTTTTACCAGACAAGACAGAGACTGTCTGCTGAAAAGAGGCGTCCTGTAGCGTTTACATCACTGTTTACCAGTCAAGACAGGAACTGTTTACTGCAAAGAGGTCGACTTTACCAGTCCTACAGCCTTTGTACCACTCTTTACTAGTCGAGATAGGGATAGAGTGCTGAAAAGAGGCCGAATTCTACTAGTCCTGCATCATTTGCATCACTGTTTACTGGTCGAGATAGGGATAGAGGCCGACTTTACCAGTCCTACCCCGCATCACGGCGCCACAATACACTATATCCGAAACAAACACTTATTTGCACTATACTCTAACACGAATAGCTTTCGTATGCTCCATGAGCTTCAAACGCAAGCTTTCGTTCCTCAAGGCCTTTTGCGCAACCCGCCCGGCCGGGTTGCCTCTCCTCGTGTCTAAAGACACGGCAGAACTGTTTAAATCTCTCTAATTAGCTAAGACAATGTGACGCAGGCAGGAAAACCAAGCCAGCACCGAGCATCACAGGCATGTTGACTCTCACGCACAAAGACTGTCGCTTAAAATGTCTAACAAACTTTTTTTTTCCTTGAGAGCAGAGTAACAAGTACATATCTTTGGCCTTTCCAGGAAGACGTCACGAGGTTCGACTTTGAAGTAGCCCCCGATGATGAGCAAGCATGTATATGGTGGCTGTAAACGCCCGTCAAAGACATGGACAGAAGCGATAGACTATATTTTCAGATCAAATTTCCAACTTTTAGATGTACAGACTATTTTACTTCCTTGCCATACTCATTATTCAATTCCAACGCTTTTTAGAAGTGCAGCCGTCGTTGGTGGCCGCCCCAAGAATTCCTCCAACAGCTCCGTCTGGTCGCGGCTCCCTCCATACTGAAGCAGCTCGCGGCGGAACCGTTTCCATGCCGTTTTACTGGTCGGATCCGCTGCGAAATTGCTCTGGTATATCTCCTCTCCAAATATGTTTGAGCTATCTCCATTGTCAGCTCCGAAACTGTCGTTGTTATTGTCGTCGGCTGCCCACCTACCAGATGTAGCTGTAATAGCCCGAGTTGTACCCAGACATGAGGTGCGAAAAGTCCGCCTGAGTGTATGATGGTACCGTGGGTCGTATAAACATGTACATTTCTTTCAAATCATGATAGATTTTTGTTTCATCTAGTTCCTCTAAATCCTCGTGTGATTTGGGATTATGGACGGCCATGTCAAAGCCAGCGTCGGAACTTTGTGTCGCTTGTTAGTCCGCTGTTCATCCATAGTTGGCCGCGCTACTTACAGCTGCTTCAGATACGATTCAATCCTACGCTTCTTCCTGTCATTTACAAGATCCTCAATTAACCCATCGGGCAGTGTTCGCGGTGGCAGCGGCTTGTCGGGGTTGTTCTTCTGCCATAACTGCATGTGGGTGTCGTCCGTGTAAGCGTAGTGGCAGCTGATGTTTTGCAGCTCCTCCTTGAGCCAGGCGTAGTTCTCCATGGCCGTGCCAATGCCCTCGCTGAATTCAATGGCCACGTTGTATCCGTGATACGTAGACCACTTAGTCCGCGAGAGCAGAACTTGGAGGGCGTGTCCCAGCTCTGCACGGCGAACAATTAGTGACCGCTGTCTATCCCTCAACAGAGTAGTAGGACTCACCATGATACATGGTAATGATATTCTCGTGTTTCAGCACTTTGCACCCGTCGACGACTTCAGGAGAGAAGCAGCACATTAGAATACCTGCTGGAAGGGGCCGCGTCCCATCCTCTCTTAAGTAGCTCTACACTTCAGTTAACCGTGATCCAGGTCCGCAATGTAGCGTTACTTACTGCTTGAAGTTCAACCGTCTGGTTGTGCTTGTACTTGTTCTCTCGATCCAGTAAGTCCGTGTAGAAATACCCGACGAATTGACCATTTTCTTCCTCGCCTTCGTCCCACACAGCCCACACGTCGACGTCATGAGACCAAAGGCACCCCTCCAGGTCTTCCTTGGCCACAGGCTCCAATCTGAGCTGCAGATAACTGGAAATATTTCGAAGAATCGCAGCGCTCGTCTCCTTGAAGGGGAAATAGGCGCTAATGGCCTTTTGATCAATCCGCTTCTCACGCTCCAGCAGAGTGACCAAATAGAACCTTTCCCATGGCTGCACGGCCGTGTCGCTACCAACATCCACCGCTTCACTGTTCTCCTCCATTAGACGTCGCTTGAGGTCCTCCATCTCTTTGAATAACACTTTTCCAGGCCCAATGAGTTTATTTCCCAGGTCTGTGAGGAGGTCCTCTACCCACTCGGTCGACTTGGCCATCCTGCTGAACAGATTGAAATCAGCGTCGCTCTTGTAACCCATCCGTCTCGCGTTTTCATCACGCAGTAAAATCGCCTCTCGAAAGATGGCCACGTTCTCCGGCAGCCGCGCCGCCCATGCCTCATGGAACGTCTTGCGGGTTGTGAAAATTGTCGCTTCACGCATAATGCGTATATAATTGGCTTGCTTCATCGGAACGCGTCGTTTGCCAACTTCATCCTTTTCATATGCTTCTATCACACCCTCTTTTAGGCCTTTCAGCTCAGCATCCGAAAAGAGCAGATGGCCGCCGTCATAAAGTCGAATATTCCTATTGAATTCCTCGCAGAGCTTGGAGATTTGCTTGCGCGTGCTGAGAAACGCCGCTTTTGTCTCCGCCTCAATGTCGCCATAGCCTATGTGCCTGAGCCACTCCGTCCGTCGCATGAGAAGCCTCTTGCTCTCCGGATCCAGGCCGTAAGTCTTCCCCCCTGCCGCCAGCTTGAGACGAATCAGCTGTTCCTGGCTGTCGACCCAGACGTTATGCTCGGACCACAGCTTGGAGCACTCGACGACTTCGGCCTGCACCTCTGCGTCCTGCGAGCCATACCGGAGCATCGCGATCATGTCAACATCATCCGATACCATGTCATCATATCTGAGGACCGGCTCGTAGATAGTCTCAAATGACGCCTGGTCCACATCGACCGTGTCAATTATATGCTGAAGAATTTCTTGCCTCTTTGCGATCTGGGCTTTTCGGACAGGAATAAGATTTCCCTTCGTAGGGACGCGAAGAAGCGCTTGAGGTAGTGGCGCCATTGTGATTGAAGTCTGGATTTGGCGAATAAAGGGTATATTCCGGTAGACGTAATTTCTTTCTTTCTCTTTTTCAGGTATCTCTGGAAAACGCATCAGCCTTATTTATTTACATTCTAATAACAAGCACGCCTCTTTTTCCTTAACAGGAATTATTGTGGCAAATCTGACGTGGAGGAGCGTTCACGCGCCCAAACCCCTTGTCGTTTAGTGGCTCCGGGAACCTTGTAACCGAGATGAATTCGATCATGTGTTAGGCGGCAGGCCCGTCCAAAATAATTCCTCACTCCAATTGCAATGTGGGCTCAAATTGAGGCTCTGTCATTGGCCCCGGAAGCCTAGACATCTTGAAATTTGCACTATCACTTGACACCCTCCGCCCTGCATGGCTAACCAAACAGAGTTACAGTGGAGATCTCAATCTCTGACTGTCACGAAGAGGCGCCCGCTAGGGATACGGATACGGATTTTATTTATAGAGTATTGCTAGGGGCACAGTTGCATTTTGCTAGGGACACAGGAGCATATGACGCTCTACTAGCGATTTTAGGGAGGTACCTCTATTTTTACGTACACGCATATATAAATATAAGTATCTTTAAAAAATAGACTATATTTACATTTTCTAGCTACTACCACCACTAATACTACCTTCCTTATACTACCGCTAATTAATTAAAGCTCTTAATACTTACTAATTTACTTAAAAAAATATATTTTTATTATTTTTAATAATTATATATATATTAGAGCTAGATTAATAATTCTTTTACGCTAATTCCTATTATAATATATACTCGCTACCGCCGCCGCTACCACCGCCGCTACTAGTGAGGTCGCCTTAACTAGCTAGTTTAGCTTATATTCTTATATAATAAACGCTTAAATAAAATAGCTATATACTCTATTAAGAAGAGTACTCTAATTATAGTAAATTAGGCTAAATAAGAGAGATTTATAATAGTTAATAGGTATTACTATTTTAGCTAGTATTAATAAAGCTAGAATATTAATCTTATTAATAAGTAATTATCGCTTAAGGCACTAGCTTAAGCAGCTAATTATATAGGTGCCTTAAGTAATAGCCGGTTATACTTTAGAAGAGCTAATTCGCCCCACTTTATCTATAAGCTATAAAGGCTATAGTAATTTAACTATAGATAGCCTTAATTATATATAAATAAAACCCTTTTTATATTACTTAATTAAGACTACTAAAACCTACCCTATTTTAATACTAATTAATAGTTATCCTTAAAAACTAATTATAGACTAATAAGGCTTTAAAAGAGATATATAAGAGGTAACTAGTCCTTAGCTTATACTAACTAAAGAGATTAAATAGTACCCCTTTTTTAATAAATTAGTATTATATAAATTAGAAAGGGAAGCCTAATACCTTCTCTCCTTATTATCTAATATAATTATAATACTATTATATAATACCTCTTAATAAATTAGCGCCTTATAAATTAAAAAGATAAAATATATATTAAGATAATAATATATAACTATAAAAGCTAACTAGATAAAAATAATAAGTTTTAATATTAACCTTATTAGCCTCTTAACTAAGAATAAAGGTAATAATAGATAAATTATTAAAAACCCTTATTATTAGAATAGGGTGGGTTAGTTTTAGTAGTCTTAATTAAGTAATATAAAAAGGTTCTATTTTATATATAATTAAGGCTATCTATAGTTAAGTTACTATAGCCTTTATAGCTTATAGGTAAAGTGGGGTAAATTAGCTCTTCTAAAGTATAACTAGCTATTACTTAAGGCACCTATATAATTAGCCGCTTAAGCTAGTGCCTTAAGTGATACTAGTAAAATCTCTCTATAGCTTAATTCTAGCTAATTTACTTAAAAATATAATAAAAAAAGAAAAATAATAAATATACTATTACTAGTACTTTATTCTTCTAGTACTAGCCTCCTCCTACTACCACTATTATTAGCGCTTATATAAAGGAAAATCTACTTCTTCTATTAGAGAGGGGGGGGGGTCTTCTTATTTACTATAGGAAATATAATACTCCCCCCCTTTAGCCTATTAAAGGCTATAATCCTAGTATTAGAGTTATTAAGGGCTCTAAGAGAAGGCGTCTAGAGAATATTATAGTAGGTAGGTAGTTATTACTAATTAATTCTAGCTAGCCTTATTAAGAGAAGGTATCTTAAAAATATTATAATAAATATATAGCTACTACTAATTAATTACTAGCTTCTTTAAAAGAAAGGCTCTTAAGAGAAGGTATTTTAAGAATATTATAATAAATATATAATTATTATTACTTATTCTTAGCTTCTTTAAGAGAAGGTGTCTCTAAAATATTATAGTAGCTAGTCTCTCCTAGGCTATTACCTCTTTTAGTAGTCTTAGATTTTAATTATATAATTAAAAGAGGTTATAATAGCCTCCCTTAGTTATACTAGTTAGGACCCCTAGTTAAGGTAAATTAGGGTCTACCTTCTCCCTTATACTTTACCCTCTCCCTCTCTACTTATCCCTTAAAGTAAATATTTAGGATATTCTCCTTAATTAGGGTAAATAGAGCTTTATTTAATAATACCTTTATTATTATATTAACTAGGTTATTATCTTTATTAATCTATTATATTTTAGT
>JAEIJG010001343.1:0-11664 GCA_037289395.1 Beauveria scarabaeidicola
TGCACAATCACGCGCACGCACATTCAACACCAAGCCGTGTTTGCTTGCTATGGTGAGCCGTCACCTTGCCGGAGTATGGATCTACCAGTAGGCTTTTAGAACAGCTGACTTGCAGCAGCAGCAACCTCGCGCGTCATCTGCGCAAGGGACCGTTGGTGGTTATTCGTAGGGGTGCGGTCCGTATACCCTGGTAGGCTGGTACTCAAGCAAGAAAGTCGACGGACAATATAGAGCACATAGGAGGGAGTGTTTACATGTACCTTGCCAACTGAGCTGACCGCCTCTTTGTCTGTTTCGGTCGAGCACTGCATTATGTCAATCAAATATTGAATACATAATTAAAAATCCAAGGTAAAACGTCTGTCCCATCCACCAGTCACCTTTGGGCTGCAGCCTGCAGCAAAGGAAAAGGAGATGGATGGATGGCTGGGGGTGGGGTCAGTTGGGCAACCACGCTGACTGACCAGTACCGTCACCAGACCCATTCCATGAAGAAGGGGCATCAACTGATATGAGTGGGTGCCGACAACAGGCGAATGCAGGCGAGATGCTGGCTTCTTTTCCTGGCGAGCCAATCTGCCGTGGTAGCTGAGTGCTGGGACGAGTGTGGCCACCCATCGGAACAGACCGGTATACATGGTTGGCTGGCGTTGTTCTCCTACATGAGAAGGCTGTCAGGAACAAAATGTGCAGACGCAACCAAGACAGACATGGCATTCCTTCAAAACACCATGGCTGTATCGCACTCCCTAGGGGCTGCATATTGTGTGCCAGCAAACCTCTTGAAACCTCTAGCCTGAGTGGCTCTGCCAGGCCAGCCCAATCTCCACGGCAAGGCAATCGCCGTGTGCAGTAATAATTATAGAGCTGCTGACTAGCATTTGACGTCTGGTTGCTGTGCATGTTATGCCCTGCTTCGCTGCAACGGAATTGCTGAGGAAGGTAGGCCGGCCCGCGCAATCCTGATTTCATCTTCTCAGCTTCTGCAAGCCCGATTCGGAAGCTCTCTCGAGTGAGCGGCTTGCTCCCTCAAGGCTCAAAGATAAAGATCCGGCCATTCCAACACCTGAGACATGGCACAGAAAATGGCCAAAACTTTCTCGCAAACTTCCGATGCGCTTTTTTTTCTCGCGCGCTCCGTTGTATATAATCTCAGGCAGGCTCGAGCACCCCCATCGGGACGCTGAGACTTGCCCTTATCCTTCAGGGCAAAGCAAGGGGTTATTTGAGCGCAAGCGAAAAAAAGAACTTTTTTTTATTATTATTTTTTTATTAGTGACGTAAAATTGCAAAGTATTGATAAGGGCAGCTCGATGTCAGGGATATTAACAAGGGAGAAACAAATCATTGCTGCAATGGCTATTCCACAGTGTCACTGTCACAACTCAAAAGGCATGCGCGACAGCGAATAGCTAAGGTAGGTGCCCTGCGAAAGGGTCCTTCGACAGGGCTGTCCATCAGTTTCAGCGGGGGCTGCCCGCGAGGACCCGGCATGCTGCGCCCGATATCTACATATGGTATTTGAGCTTGTGCCCTGAGCCCGAGGTGAGAATTGGCGCATGCACTTGAACGGAGTGTCATGCGTCGATGCCCAGTTGCCAGCTCGTCAGCTCGACACATTGTGGGCCGCTGCATGGCTGGGCGGTATGCTAGCGATGCTCGTGTACAACCAATGTGTGAGCACAGCGATAGTGGAGATGAATGAATGAAATTGAAATGATTCAGACTATCTATCAGATGAGGCTCTACGGGACGAGGCAGAGAGTCAGTTCTCTGCGGAGACAGACCAAGGGTTCTTCCACCTCGGTTCATGATACTCTCACTTATATCTTCAGATCTTCAGCCCCACAGGTTTCAAAGCAATAACAGGGTTGTACAGTATAACTATAGCTTTACCAGGCAAGTCGCGTCACCATGATGGTCGTAGTGGGAGATTTACCCCTCCAGATCCTGCTGTTCATCTGGAAGTCGCAGAACCCAGTCGAGTTCAGGCCAGCCGCAGGAAATTAATACGGTATTAATTAGCAATAAGCGCCCGGGTTTTCAACCAACCAACCAACCAATGAATTGGTCCCCTGTAGCTCAGTTGGCTAGAGCGTCAGACTGTTAATCTGAAGGTCGCAAGTTCAAACCTTGCCGGGGGAGGTCCGTCTATTATTTTTAATTTTTTGCTATTCGATTAACTTTAAATAGGCCAGTGGATCACGCGTGGGATTAGCATGGGTATAAATGTATGGAGAGTATGGTAACAAGCAGCCAGTACTAACGTAACACTATGCTATTTTATCTAGCCTACTTAGGGGAGTTAGGTACGGCCTGTTTTATGATAGGTTGAATATGTCAAGACATAGCTGTGATGTAGATGGCCGTGAAACCAAAGAAACCTAATCAAGTTAGTAAGCACACCAGAGACAATAGTATTAAATAGCAGAAGAATCTAACTACGAAAAAAGTGCGCCTGAAGAGGAAGGCAGAAAAACAGTATTTATTACTATAGTACAGGGTAACTAATCTATAAATCTATATAAGTAATATATATAAATAACTAATAATGCTAAATAACTAAAGTTAAAGCCTTATATAGCAAAAAATCTAGGCGCTACTACGTGTACTCTCCTTGTTTTACAGCTGCATTAAATACCTCCGTAGTACGGATTAGAGAAAAGCTAAAAAAATTTCAACGGCGCTAAAGGCAAAAGATTAGGAGAATCTGTGGTCCTCCCCCGGCAAGGTTTGAACTTGCGACCTTCAGATTAACAGTCTGACGCTCTAGCCAACTGAGCTACAGGGGACCAATCGTTGAGTACCGTGACTCTATTAATAATTATAAGCCAAGAAATGCCAACTATTCCTTCAGTGACGGCAGCTTATGTGTTCCTGACAGCTGTTATGTATGTAGTGGCTCGGGAACTGATGTTCCGAGAAGATAGATCTCGCTTCTACTAGGATACGTGATAGCTGAAGAAAGAAAGGTGTGTTATTATTAGGGTGAAATATCCCGACTTCATCACAGTTTGCGAACAGCGAGGCTAACAGAGGGGCCACAGTGACGCCTCAACGCTCGACTCTCACATTTGCAAATGTGCTTGATAATCAGAGCCTCGTTAGCAACTGGAGAACTAATCTGCGTTGAGAGCTGCGTGAAGGCGCTCTTTTCCGGTATGGCAGAGCGCATATTCATCCTGAACCGTGCCTCTGTAACACATTCTAGGATCATCCCTCATCAGAGTCGGAGCAATTTCTAACTGATTACATTTCTCTTGGTCTGTATCAAACACGAACGGATCCGTTCCAAATGGCTGTCTGCAGTTCTTCAGTGAGTGGACATCGTAGTCCCCATCTCCAGTCTCTGCCCACGCCGGCCTCACCGCCTCCATTACTGCCCCATCACAGGCGTCCAAGTGAATCACCAGACAAATAAAACAAGGCACGACCAGGGTCTGACTCGTGTTCCACTTTGATTTGGATTCGGGCTGCAAAATTGGGTTTCCTGGCAGATGACATTGTTTCCCAACGACAACGGAACCGAGAGATAAGTGCTCTCCTTCTTGACGGAAGCGGGGAGGATTGTCTGGACATGCAGAACTTGGCCCACTCTGACAGCGGTCAGGCCTGACTTGTGACTACTCTCCTCTGTTGCTCGTTGTCTTGTCTGACTCCCAAGGGACATTGGGCAGTCGGTACATTTCGGGCCGCTGCGAGAATGGGCGACGAGCAACGTAGAACTATCGGATTGTAGCTGTGACTTGCCGATTCATTGCGGTGATGGCGGTCCAGAATGAGCTGACATCAATGTACGGACGAGCTGAAGTTCGTCTTGGCTTATGCATTGACGTCGATTAGATACGCGAATGCTGATTCGTAGAGCCCGGGCAAAGGGTGGCCCGGAGGCCGGCCGTACTGCGGCCCCACACCTCCGTTGACAACCATTTCCTCCGGACCACCCAGAGCACATCGCGGAAGCTCTTGCAAGCCTGGTTCTAAGAAAAGCAAAAAGCATTATGGAATCTACTCCCATATCTGTTAGCCCAGCAGCATTACACATATTGGAGGCTTGTCTGACTATAAACAAAACAGGGTCATTTCATCTCTGTGTGCCAAGCCCCATGAACTCCTCATATCTGGGGATGCCATTACCTCTGTTCCACAACTTCATCTCGTTCAATTCTCGGTATATAGTACCCCAATTTGGTGTACATGTTATGATTCTCGGAAAAGAATCTGCCTTGTGGCATCTGTGAAAACCCTGAAGCTTGTAACAACGCAGGGACGCGTAGCTAACGTGGCTATGCCAGAAACCCACGCGGCTCCCAAAGGGAGATCTGAGCAAGGCTGTACACCCTGTACAAAAGCATACACCCTTTGCTGCAGGTCCCCGGACCATACTAGAAAAAAACTTATTAGTTATGAATCTCAGCCGGCAAGGCAGACTTGTATGCATGCATACGCTCGCCCTACACGCCCTCCCCGTCTCTCATGGAGAGAAATTAGAACATTTAAATGAGGCGATTGCGAAATGACAAGACCCTTCATGTTGGAGATTATTTTACTTCGACGTAGTTTCTCTGCATCTTGTGTGTCCTCTTCGAGTAGCTCTGGTCCGAGAGCAAGCTGGAGATACAGACAATTGAATTGTCGTGAGAGAGACGGCAGTTATAAACATGCACACCGATCTGCTCGGATTTTGGCATCACAAGAATGGCAAGGGGAATGTATGTCTGTTCAACAAAGGAGTGAGCTTTAGTTTCAGAAATTGCGTGGTATCTATACTTGAATCCGTCTGTATTAGCGAAGTCACCGTGTTCTGTCTGAAACAAACCAACAAGCCAAGAGCGAATGCCAGTCCACCAACATTCATCAGGGCAAACACCAGTACAAGTTTCTGTCGAAAATCCCGGTAGTAAAGGTGGAATAGATGAACAATTTCGCGGTGCAAATCATTTTACATCGCGAATAGCAGCGCCATAACACGCTCTGTATGACAATAAGATATGATCAAATGACTAAAATAATCCTGATTCTCGTAAACAAACGCCTCATGGCATCCAAAAAAAAAGCGGATTTACTCCGTCAACAAAATGGTATTTCAACGCCCGCCCATGTCGCTGCTATATCCTACTTCGCCAAAATTTTGCGCCACGCCACCTTCACCGTAACCTGTACCTGGACCGCTTATGTAGCCTCCATCGTCGGCGTCGTCGTAGTCGCTGGCATCAAAAGACGAACGTCCACTAAAGTCGTCTTCCATACCACTCATCTCCGGCGCCGACCAATTCATTGCTGCTAGTGCGGGATATTGCGCTAGGAGGGCCGCAGGCAATGCATAGTGTCCATTGCCATCGACGGGATAGCCTGTGTTGGCGTCTATTGCCATGCCGGGACCAGCCATGCTGGCCATGTCTTGTTGCATGCGCTGTTCTTGCCATTGCCGTTGGCGCTCAATCATTTCTTCGTCTAACAGCGGCTTGATGCAGATGCGGCCCGCTTCGGACCTGAAATGACGACCCAGGGCGTCGGCACGCGCAAAACGCCGTCCACAACCCCATTGGCCACCAGCCTTGAGCTCACCCTTGCAGACAAACTTCTTTTCACCAGAATGTAGACTCTCGTGTCTCTTGCGGTCGTGTTGTCTGGCAAACGCTTTGCCGCAAACTGTGCATACAAAGGGGCGCTCGTCTGTGTGTGTTCGCAGATGGGAGCGTAGGTTGTAGGCTCGAGTGAATCGTTTCGGGCACAGGGTGCATTGGAATGTGGCAGGGTGCTTCTGCACTCGCTTCGGTCCACCACCTTCTGAGCCGCCTTGGTATTCGGGATCGGCCAGGCGCAAGGCAATGACGTTGTTTGGCACCGCGGATGTGGATTGCCGTCTGCGGGTAGCAGAGGACTGTCGGTCTGCAGGCGAGAGCGATCGCGAGACTTCTTGGCGGGGAGCTAAATTGGAGCCAAGTGTGGCGTTGACACTGCTCGGTCTAGGCTTTGCAGCAGCTCCGGGCCGAAAGGGGTCTGTTACTGACCGAGGGCGCGATTTGGGACGCCCTGCACATTTTGTTAGCTAGGTCGATCGGCAGAGGTTACCAAGCAAGCATACCTCTATCTGGCGGTAGTAGCGAGTCTTGATCCAGCTGAGATTTGGTGGCATCAAAGCCACCGAGCTTAGTATTGCTGATAGGCGCAAAGTCTATGTTGATAGCAGGGGCCATTTGTGGCATGTCCTGGCTATTTCCAACAAACGTGCCGCAAGGATCTTGAATGATAGGGTAGGCGGGTATATTGTAGCCAGTATTTGGCGATGGTTGGAACTGCATGTCTGGTAGCGTCTGAGAGCCAATGCGAGGACTGATGGCAGGGCTATGAGAGGGACTGCGACCGTCGCCGAGGTTGAAGGAACCAATACCAAGGACCTCTTGGTACATGCTGCCGTCGGAAGGTCGTTGCGATGGCGAGTGGCTGGCGCCATTATCGAAACTATCATGCACATTCGTATTGGGCGAATGAGTGACAGAAGATACATCGGAGTATTCGGACGGTGCACGACGGTGGCTAGTGAATTGAGCACCACTCCACTCGTTGATCTGACCAGGTAGAAGGGCTGCCTCGGGACCAAGAGAAACGTTTCTAGAGTGGATATGGGGCGAGGAGAACTGGTGATGCTGAGTAAAGGACGGTGAATGCTGCGCCGAGCCGGGCGAGTGCTGAGACTGCGGAGAAGCCATGGTATTGAGATCGGCCGGACTGAGGCTGGAGGGCTCGAAGAGCGGCTGGTTAAAATGTTCGCCCTGGTTTCCGGAGGCTGGGAAGAGGGAAAAGTCGGCGTCGAGGCTGGGTGCCAGAAAGTTCTGCTGGGGCTGGGACGTAAAGGCCAGGTTGTTTGCGCCAGATGCAGCTTGCTGTGTGAAGCCGACGGAGGGGTCAAAGGCGGCTGGGTTGACGGCATCGGCTTGGAAGGACTGCGACTGCTGCTGGGAGGACTGGGACGTCATGAAGCTGTCGGCAAAGGATGAATCGAAGCTCGAATCGGCGGCAAATTGCTGTTGTTGCGTTTGCTGATCGAGAGACAGATCAACGCTGGAGTCGGTGGTTGGCGCAAATTGGTTCGGCGACGGCGAGTGCGCTTGATTTATAACAGACTGCTGCTGCTGGCCAGCAGCAGCCGACGACTGGCCGTTGTCCTGCGACTGGTGGTCCATGTCGAGAGGATGAGAGAAAGCGGAGCGCCGTTGGAGACGCTTGGGGATGCTCCGGAAGCAAAGAATGTACCTGCGTATCGGGAGAAGGGGCTTGACGAGGAGTAGCGGCAGCGGCAGCAACGGGGGCGTGGGCAGAGGGAGACTTTTGGGGGGGGGGCGTGAGTCTGGAGGCGCTGACTTGTCCGGTGAGGCAGATTTCCGAGTCAGCCTTTGTACGGCGACCGCGCGCCGCGGGAGTTGGGTGTCAAGTGTTTGGTGATGTATGTTGGACGAGGCTGTGCAAGGAAGCGTGGTCGCGACAATCGCGTTAGGTCCTGGTGAGTCTGCGTTGATGGTTGGCTCACAAAAGGGAGGGGAGGGGTGGTCAGAAGACTTCGAGCCAAGGGACGAGCGTGCGCAGGGCGATGAGGGATGTCTGGGGTGCGCGGCGTATGTCGCTTTGGGAGGATGATGAGAGGAAACTGAGACGAGACGAAGTGAAAACAAAACATCAGTGGCTTTCGAAATGTCGACCACGGCTGGATGGTAGCGCAACCGCCTAAATAGCTGGTGGTGAGGGGAAGTGCCAAGTTTGAAGTACCCAAGAAGGTAACTAGCTTCAAGCAGAGCCGCCGTGCGCGCAGCGACAGGGCAGGCTTAGAGAATATCTTGGGGAGAGAGAGACCCGATCTGTCCGCAAGCCCTACCAGTTCAAAGCGCCAGAAAAATTTGAAAATAGGGTCAAAAGGGTCTTGTTCTTTCGGGCGGCTCTGACGAGCGATGGCCGTACAGGTACGTAGAATTACAGTGATTGATTGATTGATTGACTTACACAAAGTGGCTCGTAGAGCCTTCTAGTCCCTCTTTAGTATAGATGCTGCCTAAGATATAGGGGAAAACCCTAGAATTCTAAGTAAAGACCCCTATAGCCTGCCTCTATTAGCCTATATATTATTTATCTACTTCTAGTAGCCTTCTATCTTAGAGAAGCTATATAAGAACACTACTATTATAATTATAAGTAAGCATATAGAAGTAAGGTTATAGGTAGAGATAGATTTAGATAGAAGATAGTAATATAAAGAAGTAATTAATAAAAGATTATATTATTAATCTTATTATTTTATCTTCTATCTAAGAAGAATTATAATTATATATAAAGAAAAAAAGATAAAAGTAATACTTAAAAAAAACTCTATTAAATCTAAAATCTTCTTCTTATATCTTACTATATATAAGATATTAGCTAATATAATTACCTCTTAAGTTTTAGTATATTCTTAGAGTGGTTTTAGCTATTTTAGTAGCCCTAGTAGCCTTATAGGGGCTATAGTAGCCCCCTAGTAGGTTTAGTAGTTTTACTATAGTTTTAGCGCCCCTTAGCGCTTTTACTAGCTCTATAGAGGTCTCTAGTAGCTCTTACTAGAGCCGGTAGCTTGTGAAGAGTCCCTATAGATAACTTACTTTTAATAAACCTATCCTAGTTTAATTCTACTGATGTTTCCCTAGAATAATGCTTATACTAGTATATATCACTAACACAAATACTAACCACTAACCACTAAATATACTATAGTAAACCTAAATAATAACCACTAACTCGAACACCTGATAACTAACATAACCACTAACTTAACCACTAACCACTAACTTAACTACTAACCTAGGTAACTAACTACTAACTAAACTGGCTTATCATAGTATAAGCCTACTATCGGGGAAACATCGGCAGAATCAAACTGGGATAGGTTATCTCTGATCACGCCTGTTGTGTGGTTACCCCGCGGGGCTGCCTCCGGCTGGATTCGAACTAGCGACCCCTCCCGAAGGGGCCTTCCATAGCTCATAACCAGTGAGCCACGGAGTAATTACAGTGATTTGTCTGTCTACCTAATGTTAGTCACCGGCGTGTTAAACGAACCCCCCTGTTAATTAGTCAGCTTAGCAGCGCTGATTCCTTCCTAATCTGGTTAGATCTATTAGGGTCACACTCTACCGGGAACACGTTATTCCGTGCCAACAGGTGGGTCCTAGACCCACTAGTGGGTAAGGCGTAAGGCTAACCCTAGGAAATATCTAGGGTAGATTCCGGGGTATAGGGGATTTATCAGATAGTAGCTAGCACGAAGGAAGTAATAAAGGAGATCTTAATAAATAGCTATATTATAATAGTATAACTCTATTATTTACTAATAAGAATCCCCCTTACTTAGTCTATATAAAGACCTTATAGCTTTATAGCTATATTCTCCCTTATTATATATAGACCCCTATTTACCCTAATTATCTTATAATACTAGGGTTCCTAACTCCCTAGTCTTATAAGCTTATAGCTATATTCTCTTACTTATAATATAGCTATACTATAATAGGCTATCCTCCCTTCTACCTCTTCTTTTTATATCTTCTTACTTATCTAAAGTAAGGCTTATTTTCTTATATTAAGCTCTTTAGCCTTATTTATATATTTATTATTATTATATATATATTAACTATATATAAGTATATTAATTATATTAAGCTTATAAATAGCTTTCTCTTTATTAATATTTAATAAATATATAACTTATATATATAATAAATTTCTCCTAAAATAGCTTTTTTTTATAATATATTTAATTCTTTTACTTTTTATTTATTATCTTTATTAATTACCTTATTATATATTACTTAAGTATAGCCTTTTTTTTATATACTCTTAATAAATATATAGTTTATATATAATATAAGTTATACTCTAAATAGCTCCTTTAATATAATAATAGCCTCTTTTAATACTAAATTTACTTATTATTATACCTTTATAATCTCTATAAAAAGTATTTCTTACCCTCTCTTCTTTCCTTTTTTCTTTTTCTTTAGCTAATTATTCTTTTTATAAGTATATCTTTATTATATACTATACTTACTACCCTTATATAATATTATTCTTCTTTATTCTATTACTAACTTTTTATAAAATCCCCTTACTTTTCTCTTACTCCTATACTATATATTATCCTTACTTTTATTTTATATTATTATTATATATTAATTACTAACTTATAAATAGTAATTTTATAATAAAAGAATTTTTTTTTAATAATATATAAGGTTTCCCTTTTTTATTTACTACTTCTTTATTATATAGTTATTACTTATTTACTACTAATTTATTACTAGGTCTAGTAAGAAATAGCCTTAGTTATTAGTAGAGGAGAAGGTTATTAAGGTAAAAGTACTACTAGTAGTATCTAGTAATAAGTAAGTTTCTTTATATAATCCTTATATACTTACTACTAACTAGCTATTAGATTTAAAATCTTATATAACTATTATTATATTAAATAAGATATTATAGCCTAAGATAACCTAGCCTATAAGTACTAGTAGATATTAGGTATATTTCTTACTTCTTAGTTATATATTCCTTATTAATTCTTTACTTAGATACTAAGTTATCTAAGTATATATTTTACTTATATAATAAGAAGTAATATATACTAATATAGCTAGCTACTTATAATATTACTAAACACCTTTAGTATATTTTATTACCTACTTTATTATAAGATAAAGTATAGTTATAGTACTTTCTCCTTTAACTTATAACTAACTTATTAAGCTATTATAAAAATAATATAGCTTTAGTTATAATAAATATACTTAAAGTAAATATATAAAGTAACTAATAAAGATAAGCTTATAGCTTATAAGTATATACTAGCTATATACTAGATAGTAAAGATATATATTACCTAGATATAGGTATATATAGCTATATAAATTACTTAAGTAAGTCTCTTCTCTCTTACTATATACTCCTTATTAACTTACTACTAGTCTACTTATAGTATATTAGTAGTAGATATTATTATATATAATAATATTATTATAAAGATAGGTATAATACCCCCCTTATACTAAGATAGTACTAATAGTGCTATAAAGCCTTTTACTCCTAAGTAGTACGCTAGTTATATACTCTTTATATATACCCCTACTAGTTAAGTAGCTAGATTTTTAATTTTTCTTTTTTCTATAAATTAATTTTTTAGTATAAAGGTAAATCACTATAGTCTTTTTACTCTTTTACTACTACCTTTTTATAATTATCTTTATATAAAGATCTTCTTTATATTATATAAGTATATTATTATTTATAAAGTTAAATCTCTTTAACTATAAGTTTTCTACCTTATTATACCCTAGCTATTTAACCTAAAATAAGTACTTTTTACCTTAGTATTTATAAACTATAATTTACTTAACCTTATAAATATTATCTTTAATTACTATATAATTTTACTATATAACTAGTACTCTTTTATAGCTTATATATAGTTCTAAGCTTATAATATTAAATATATTATAGATTTTTATTATTATTAGTAGTTAAAGTGTTAGAATAAGGTGGGTTGGTTTTAGTGGTCTTAATTAAGTAATATAAAAAGGGTTCTATTTATATATAATTAAGGCTATCTATAGTTAAGTTACTATAGCCTCTATAGCTTATAAA
>JAEIJG010001344.1:0-11660 GCA_037289395.1 Beauveria scarabaeidicola
ATAGAAGATAGAATAATAAAGTTAATAATATAGTCTTTTATTAACTACTTCTCTATACTACTCTCTTCTATCTAAATCTATCTCTACCTATAATCTTACTTCTATATACCTACTTATAATTATAATAGTAGTCTAGATCTCTATTAATTAATTAAAGATAATTTTACTATTAAGAGTTCTCCTATTAATAGCCTATAATATATTACTTAATATACTACCTTATAGCTTTAATATAACACTTCCTAAGAAATAGACTTATTATTATTTAGTTTTAAGCTATTATTATATTTAGCTCTATACTAGGTAGATATAGGCTTAGGCCTAAATCTTTAATATCTAATATATAAATAGGCTGTTATTTTACCTCTCTTTTAGGTATATATAGAAGTATCATCTCTTATATGCTATTTTCCTTTTAGTTTTAAATTATAATAATTAAAGTTACTATTCTTTACACATTCCGGGTGCCTATACACCACGCACATGAGCTTTTAATATACCATTAGTAAGCTCAATCAACCATACATCGTGATACCCATGTCAACAGCCCACGCTACTCCTCCTCATACTCCAACGTAAGCGTCGTCGGGATCGGCGACTCCTTCGCGTTCTTATCCAGATACTTCTTCAGCACCACCCCGGCAAGCTCATGCTCAACCACGGCAAATCGACCTTGCGGGCCCTCGGCACGCCGCACATTCTTCAGGCGAAACACCTCCCGCAGCGTCGCCGCCAGCGCAGCGCCCACCACCCGCGAGCCGAAGCAAAAGTGCATCCCGTACCCGAGCAGCGTGTACGCGGAAAACGGCCGGTTTGGGTCTAGGAGCTCCGGGTTCGGGAAGGCTACGGGGTCCATGGCCGCGCGCGAGATGCCGATGAGGACGGGCTGGCCCTTCTTGACGTGCACGGGGCCGCGGGCACCGTCCTCGATGGTGGCGTCTTTTGTCGCGACGCGGGGGAGGCCCGGGACGACGCCGGCGTGGCGAATGCCTTCGAAGACGAAGCCCTGCAGTTCGCGGTCGGCGGCTGGGTCGTCTTCCCTGTGGGCGAGCTCGATGATGCGTGCCTTGTATTCCTCGTAGCCGGGGCGCAGGAACAGATTGATGAGCAGGGAGGCCTGCTGCGTGATGTTGCCCGCTACGGGGACGGCGATGCCCATGCAGTCGGCGACGAGGTCGGCGACGGGCAGGCCCGTGGCGCGGAGGGCGTGGTACAGGCGGTCGGCGTGCGGGCCGACCTCAAAGGGGGTGTCTTTGGCGAGACGATCAATAATGGTCTCGGTCGGACCGCCCTTTTGCGTCTCGAGGTGTGCTTTGATGATGGGGAGGATGGCGGCCGAGGCCTTTAGCGCACCGTCGCGGAGAGCCCACTCGTTGGCGGGGATGATGTTGAAGCCCTGGTAGATGAAGAGCACGAGGAACGCCTGGAACGCCTGCGGGACGGTAAGCATACCGTGCGGCGTGTCCTCTGTCTTGAGGGGGATGGCGAAGCGGTCAGCCAGCCAGAGGATGGGGACGACGTTGGTGACATCGCGGACAATGTCGATGGAGCGCCGATTAGGCGTGGCGGATTCGGGCGAGTACTTGAGCGACTTGGAGCGGATCTGCTGCACAATGTGCGAGCGGAAGAAGCCGGTCACGTTCTTCTCAAAGTTGTCTTCGTGGAAGACCTGGTGCAGGATCTTGGAGCGCGGATCGTGTCGCTCCGCGTCGTCCCATCCAATCATGAATTCGTGGCCATTGGCGGACTCGCGAATCATCTTTTGATACATAGTGGCAAACGTGTCACGATCTGCAAAGGCCTTCTTGCAGCCTTCTTGGGTGTGGATGCCCACGACGTCCATGCCATTGACCGGCCGCTTCAGGTCGTACCGGTCGACGACCTTGTTCGCGGTGAGAATCTCCTTGGCTGCCTCTGGCGTGTAGAACGGCAGCAGAGCATATGCGGATGTGCCTGTGAATGAACCAGGGAGCCCGTTGAGCAGCAGGTACGGGAGGATGCCGCCGTAGGAGCCTCCGGGGACAGTCTGCAGCTTTGCGAAGCCCCAGTTCGACAGGGTGGTGCTGTTGAAGTCGCTGCTCAAGAAACGGTCGCCACGGATAAGAGAGACTGCATCGTCGAGGATACCGCGGCCCATGGTCTGGCCTGGGCAGAGACCGCTACCGCGCATCGATGGTTTGGTCACCTCGGCCATCAGCCCGGGGTACAGCTCTAGGTTGTCGATGTGACCGTACAAGAGCTCTGCGGCTCGAGCTGTTTCTTTGTCTGGGTTCCAGTCCTCGAAGCTCTTGTAAGGCACCAGGTTTAAGTATCGACGGAATCTAGTACAAGTTTGCTTTGTTAGCTGTGGAATTGGCTGGTGGCATACAGACCATGCTTCTTACTCATTCATTGTACAGGCTTTAAAGATGTTTCTGGACTGCAACTGTCCCATGATTTCGACAATTTTCAGACTCGTGGGAGTGCCGTGAGCCCCAAAGGCATGAGCGGGTTCCTCAATACAGTTCTTGAGGATGTCCGCAAGATCAGAGTCTGAAAAGGCACCATCAGCACCCCTTTGCATGCCGCCAAAGACCCATTCTCTCGCGGGCGTCTCCAGGAATTTTCGTTCTTCATCCTTCATGATCTGCGTGAACATGTCGGCCGTGACCTCATCAATAGACTTTACGTCAGGGAGATGGGCTCGCAGGATGCCCTCCATCCAGTTGTCATCCGCGGCGCTAATCGCAGCGTGCCAGCGATAGAGAACAGAAAACTCGATGGAAATGACATTGCCAGTGCCGCGTCCAACCCTCTGGCCACTCTTCCGTATCTCGGTGCCGAGATCGAGAGACCATGTCGAATCGGCTCGCGGCGTGTTGAGGATGGCGGCGACGTAGTCTCTCAAGACTGATAAAGCGAAATAGCCAACGTTGATGTTTCGGGCAATTTGGAAAATATCTTCATCCTGCCTGTGGAACAGAAGGGGAAAAAAGGTTATCAAACAAGTCAACGCATCGGTACTGCCAACTCACCATTTTTTCTCGTCCTCGCTGAGCTCCTCGAACGGCTTATACTTGCCGTCTTGGTTGACAGTGAGTAGATTCGCTGCAATATAGTTGTGGTTTCGTGAAAACAAAATGAGCAAGGACGCCACTCCCGGGGGCATGGCCATGATTCTCTCGCTGGCGACTGCGTCCGGGAAGAGTGTCCCGTTTGTGCACGTCCGAACCCGAACCTGCTCTTGCTTCGTGTTGCCGTAGAGGGTACTAAGGTCGACATAACTGGACGTGTCATTGATCCATGGATCGCTGCGAGACGACTGGAACACTTCGTGAATGACAATGGTGGCAAAGGAGAAAAACATGCGGTTGAGCCCGGAGGGGTGCGCCCGAAACGGGCCCCTTCTCCGCAGAAGCTGATCAAAGACCAACTCAGGATCGGGCTGGCTAGAGCCCTTAGTCTGGGTAGGTGGCACACTGCGCGCATAGGGCGAGCCGGCTTTGCCCATTTCAGGCCACCAGGGGTTGTTCCCGCTACCGTCGCCGCTCCGGTACCTCATTGACGGACCAATGTTTGTCTGAGGAGGATGGGGGAGGTCATGCCATAGCATGGTGATGAAATCATTGGAGATGGAGTTGCCCAGGCCGCTGTCGGGCGGCAAGGTCTGCAGCATGGTGATGCCGTGCTCGAGCAGCAGCTCCTTGTCGTCGATGGGCTCGCCACTGGGAAGAGTCGTGAGACCCTGTGCTATGGCGGTGACCTGCTGTAGGTTGAGATGGAGCAGGTCGTGGACGATAGAGGTCTCCTTCTTGGGGGCATTCGCAGCGGCTTCCTGGTCTGTCTTGCCATCGGGGGCCGAAGGTGGCTTTCTTAGAACTGCACTAATGAGTGCCTTGAGCTTCTCTAGCATGCTGATGGTTTGTATTCGTCGATGTTTTTGTCGACTGGGAATTAGCAGATGAGGCAAAGGGATGTAAATGTAAGCTCAGAACAGTGCGAGAGAACCTCGCAGCCACAAGGCTATCTATATATTATTGCACGTCTCACTCTCGGACAGTAGCCTGATCTATGGAGTAATTCAACCGTTCACCAGTATGAGAGGGTCTTGCCCGAAAAAAAGGGGCAGGTAGTAAATTCCTAGCATCAAGAAACTCTTCTGACGGGGTTAAAATCCCTTTCCTTGCCTTTCGCCTCGGGGAGACACCATTGAGACATGTTGTACTGTTCGAGTCAGCTCCGATGCAACCGCGGCTGTTGACCCTAACCGCAGTGTAAGTTTTATGCATCGTTAACCAATGAATGGCTTGAAAACATTGTATGTTTACTTTTGATACCTAACGACCCTCGAGGGCATCGGCTCTAAGACATGCAGATTGCCTTGTCTAACCGGAGTCTTTGCTTGACACCCTCTCACCCGCCATTCTTCTCAGCGGCGTTAACAATCTTGTTACCTCCACGTTCAGCAGTTTCAGAGGTCTGGTCTTCTGGAAACTATTATGCTGACCCTAATGTTATAGAGTAGACACCAGGCGAAATACAACTCTGTTGCTACTTTTCTAGGCTAAGTTTAAGTCTAACCTAAATTCAACTCCAGCCAAAGCGTTATTTTTCCGTCTCACACATCATTTACATGCCGAAGTAAGACAAAAAGCGGAGATGACTTATATGCAATGGAGTAATATCTAATCGTCCGAGAGACATATTTACAAATGCAAGATGCGTTGCTGGAGCCACGCCCTTATTAGTTGCACCCAACTAATGGGTGAACTGGGTACGCAGGCTTTAAGAAAACAAAACCACCAGACTTATCTTTTCGTTCACATTCCTAAAGCGACAACCTGTTCTTTCAGATCCTGTGACGTAGACAGCGATGCGGCTTGCGGTGCTTTTATGAGTTCTTTGGCGTGGTTTAGCGTCGTCTTCAGGCCCTTTACTAGCGTTCTGAGGCGAAATATGTCGGCAGAGACATTTGCGACTACTTGAAAGTATTACGAACATAGAGTAACACTGACACGTCAATAACGATAATAACACTCGCCACAACACTCGGACCATCCATCGTGGACAGTGCGTTCTGCAGTTACGAGTACTTCCAGCGGGATAGCAGCATTGGAGTAATTCGCGACAACAGACTTGACGTAATCGATACTAGTCCAACCAAACTTGCACTGATGAAAACCAAAGGCCCAGTACGGAACCATGGCCGCATATCCTGTGGCGTCGGCATACTGCCTGGAGACATGGGCCGGAGAGGATCCGGCAAAGAAGTAGAAATCGAGAACACCGCCGATAGTGTTATATTCCAAATATTGCTGTCCAGACTTATCTTTGTCTATTCTGACATCCATACCGTTGGCGTTGAGCAAGAAGACATCGTGTGTTTCTTTGCCTTCTAGATGATCAAAGCGTATTGGATGGCTCTCGTAGAGATTTTGCTTGCGCGGTAGAAAAGGCGAGTCGGCGTTCCAAAATGTACGATGGTATCCTGCAGTCGCCATCCTGAAGGAGCCAGAGCTCTCACCCAAGCCGTACAGATTGGGATCAGAAGGGAGTTTGGTGCGAAGGCCAGCGTATTGTGACTGGAAGATGAGTGTAGTGCCCGACGTATCAAAAAGCACTTCTCCATTACTTTTGCGTTTGACCGAGAACGAAAAAACGAGTTGTTCAGGATATTGAGCTCGAGTTCTGAATCCGTCAGATACTCATTTGCCTGCCGCGGAAAACCCGCGTCTTGAATTTGATAGACGTTTGACCCAGTATCGTCGATCTTGACGTGAAGACGATGACCTATAATGAAGCTTCGCATTCGCAGTACAAATAGCTGTGGTGATGAGCAGCATACTAGTCTGATACTCCACGAGGAGTTTCAAGTCAAGAAGAGAAGAGCGCCTTGGTGGTTGGTGGGATAAAGAGGATATGATCCAGTGAGCTTTAGGTCGACTGTGAGACTGTTTGTCTTGGTCGCGACATTGGATGCCTTGTAGTTAGAGTCCTGAGCGAAGACGCCCGTTGCACCGAGGCACACACCTAAAAGACTAGACAGTACTATCGGGCTGCAGATGGTCAAGCGCATCAAGTATATCCCACCTTTGTCGGCCTGTGTTAGCGTTGAGTCGTGCAAGCGCTCTGTCGAACCCCGACGTCACTAGTACCGTGGATGTATATGGTGGAGTGTCGACTCAATGCCGCCGGGCAAGTACAGGCAGCTGGAGAGGTCAATTCAATTTTATTCATGTCGGCAAAGATTCTGAATTCCAGCGACGAAAAAGACACATTGAGAGGATAGGAGCAAGCGTCAGGACGAGGTACATAGGCAGGCCGGGAATGGCCAGCATAATGAATGCAACACCAGAGTGCGCTGTGGAATACTTGATTAGGTCTGTAAAATATCCTGTAGTCGCCATCCTGAAGGAGCCAGAGCTCTCACCCTAGCCGTAGGGAGTTACAGTCTATAGAAAGTGCTGTGGTTGATTGGGTCAAACTAGGTCCTACGGCTGGGTGCCCTGTCTCGAGGCCTCGAGACACCTCATGGGGTAGGCGCCCAGAATAGGGACTAAATACCGGCCAAAACTACCCGCTTCAAGTACCTCTCCAGCAGCGGAGTCGTATCACACCCTGTTGCTTGACAGAGACTTTTGCTGCTTTGGGGCGGGGAGACAGCTAGGCAGTAATAATAAGCGCCATGGCTGAAGGCAGTCAAGCGATAAGTCAGGTTATCCCAAAAGACCTCGCCAACGTCTACTGTAGGTAAGCACCTACTTTCTGGTAATACTTTTCTGCTGATTATTTATTGCAATCATCCGTAGTATTAGCAACGCGACCTATCAACCTTGTGTAGGCTTTTCGTAGCTACTTGATTATCAAAGCTCGCCAGTCCCCCATCTCTTATACCGCACTTGTACTCTTCACTCATCCCCTTCACTGTGATCATAGGCAAGAAATGACTTCCTTTTCAGTAAGTTTAGCTCCTCAATATACTATCAAACTACTTGCTAAGTGATGCTAACCACAGAGGCTTGTTAGATTCCTGTCCAACGATGGAGGCTCATACTATGGCGACGCCATCCTCCCCCACGGAGAGTCCGACATTTCCAAGCCAACGAGTGCCCGCATCATTGAAGGAGACATCTTTGGTGAGTACCAAGTCACGGATCGAGCCAGCGATATCCGCACCCTTCTACCGCCGCTGGCACCAGCTCACTCTGGCACCGTCCGCTGCCTTGGCCTCAATTACGCCGACCATGCCAAGGAAAACAAGCTGCCCGAGCCAAAGTACCCTGTCCTCTTCTTCAAGCCCCGCACAAGTCTCTCTGGCCCTACAGATCCTATTCCTGTTCCTCACATGGCCCAGGAGATGGGTGGCCTTGATTACGAGTGTGAGCTGATCATTGTCGTCGGCAAGCAGTGCAAAGACGTGCCCGAGTCGGAGGCTCTGGAGTCCGTTTTTGGCTACGCCGTTGGCAACGACCTGTCTCACAGAGACTGGCAATTAAAGCACGGAAATCAGTGGGCTCATGGTAAGGGTTTCGACGGCTGGGCGCCGTATGGCCCGGGTATTGTGTCGGCCAGGTTGATTGAGGATCCTCAATCTCTTGCCATCTGGACAAAGGTCAACGGAGAGACGTTACAAGTAAGTAAGAATACACCCTTCAAAGAATCATCCTGACCTTTATAGTGTGGCAACACAGCCGACCAAATATTTGGTGTCAAGGAGACGATTTCGCTCCTCAGCCGTGGCGTTACCCTGATGCCGGGTGATGTCATCTGTACCGGAATCTAAGTCTCCCATTCTCTGCCCTTCATCATGCAAACTTATTCTAACCACGCAGCCCCGCCGGTGTTGGAATGGGACGCTCGCCTCAATTGTGGCTCAAGGACGGCGACGTCGTCGAGGTTGGACTCGATCATGTTGGCGCCTGGTAAGCCCTCTCGATATAAAGTTTCATCATGCCCCTCCCATACTAACTGTCTTAGTGTCAACAAGGTCGAGTTTGCAAGGAATTATGCCAAAATATAAGTGTTCAACGGTACCGACCATACCTTGCTTATCTCGAGAATTCCACATGTCAATACACTTGATGGCGGCAGTGTGAGATGTGGTGTTCGCAGGCACGACTGGCAAGAATAGAAGCCCCCGTCGGGCCTGGTCGACACCGGGAATGGACATGATCGTCGCTTTCGTAGCGTAGAGTCGATTCCGGTGTAAAAAAGGATCAACTGTAGGATCGAGCCTTGTAGCAGCGGGATGGCTAATCAGAGCAGCGCCTCACATGGCTGACTTTAGCCTCGTTTTGCACTGCCCACCCGGGCGCAGAGTCCTAGTTAGTTCGAACTTCCTGTACACTGTGCCCCAAAAGCGCCACTTACATACATTTCCATTAATAGCCGTCTCTACGGAGTAGTGTCTAGGCATTTTGGTTCAGCCGCACAGCACGCTTACCAATGCCCCATCACAATTGGGCGATGAGCTCCCGAGTTGGGCAAGGAACACCACTTAGCCTAGTCCTTTGGTGCTTTTTAGCTTTGAATCTACCGAGTACATGATGCATCATCATCCCACAAGGCTGTTTTTTTTTTCTTTGGAAACAACAAAGCTCGTGTGCCCGCGTCGTGAGCCCACTTTGCGGGCGGCACGCATATAACCACCAACGCCTGCCTGGAGACAAGTGAACTGCTCGTCGACTCGGACTGCCGCCCTTTCGCGATCAAAGTCATGAAAGTCAGCTATCGGACAAATCGAAATATCAAAAGATCCTCGCCAGCTTCCACTGCCCAAGTCCCGGCCGAACAAGGGAGCTTCTCAGCGGAAGCCAGCATCCGCATGGGGGCGGCACCATGGTCCTTGCTGCCCGCCATCCCCGGCGCGTACGACAACACAGCCTTGGCCGATATTGTAGAGAACCCTGAAGAGCTTCTGGCGCAACTGCAGAACGAATGGCTACGGAAACACCACAATGCCCTCGATCAAGCGCAGATACCACCCGTTGCCAGTGGGGACGACGTCGACTGGCGCCTGTACAGCCCGCCGGCGGCATTGGCCGACGCCTCCAGAGTGTTTTCGGAACCGCTCACTGAGATTATTCCCCAGTCAATCACCAACGTGAAGAAGCGAGTCGAGCAGCAATTGCAACGTGAAAAGGAGCAAGAGGCCGCGCGCAAGGCGGCGGACGAGGCAAAGGCGCTAGAGGCCGCCAAGAAGAGGGAACCATATCTGCCCATCAACATGGACGGTCCGAAAAAGGAAAAGGAAATCGATACTTTGCCAATGGAGATTAAACCGGATGGCGATACAGCATCGCTAATCTCTCGTCGCAGCTTCATACAGGAGCAAGTGGACAGGCGCCGAAAATTTGGCTTCCGAAGGCTGTTTCAGCGCAGTTATGTGACGGGCGAAAGTGCTGCGGCTGGCGCTGCCCGCGAAGCCATTCTTCAACAGCTCGAAACTCGTCTCAGCAGAGCAAATGTTGAATCTACCGCTCCTGGCACGCAAGAGACACTTGAAAAGTTACGCCGAAACAAAACTGTTCGCGTGCCAGACACGCAAGAATTAGTGTAAGCGGATCGTGGGCTTGGCCGAGTGTGCAACTGACAGAAAAGCATCTAGTGAATGCGTGTCTTGTCTTGATGATTTCGCCAAGAAGGATCTTGTTAAAGTTGTCTGCCATAGCTACTGCAACGACTGCTTTGTCCGACTCATCACGGCTGCCTGCGCAAACGAGCAGCAGTGGCCACCAAAGTGTTGTCTCAACCAAATTCCGTTCCGCACAGTCTTGGCCAACATACCCAGGAATCTAAAGACGACATTCGATGCAAGACGGTTAGAATGGGAGGTTCC
Organism: Beauveria scarabaeidicola; assembly: GCA_037289395.1. Taxonomy (NCBI): domain Eukaryota; kingdom Fungi; phylum Ascomycota; class Sordariomycetes; order Hypocreales; family Cordycipitaceae; genus Beauveria; species Beauveria scarabaeidicola. The sequence goes on from JAEIJG010001344.1 coordinate 9,818, forward strand.
CATTGCTGAACGCGTATACTGCCATGTCTCGGAATGCTCTGTCATGATTCCCCCGAAGAATATTAACCTTGCCAAGCGAGTCGCTCGATGCTCACAAAACCACGCGACATGTACAATTTGCCGTCGGCCAGCGCATGCAAAAAATGAGTGTCCCGAGGATCAAGAGATGAACATGACGAATAGACTGGCCGAGGAAGAAGGCTGGAAGCGCTGTTCGAAATGCCGTGCGCTGGTCGAGCATCGCGAGGCATGCCAGCACATGACGTGCCGCTGCGGCTATCAATTCTGCTACGTCTGCTGCCGACGTTGGTGCACCTGCTCATGCACCATGGTGCAATTGAGTCAGCTGAAAGCCGCGGCAGAGGTCCGACGAACTGAGCGGCGCCGGCGCGAACAGCAAGAGTCGGAGGAGCTGCGAGAGATTCTGGCGCAGATTGAGGAACTGGAGCGTCGCGAGGCCGAGATGGAAGAACAGAACAGAATCGCAATGCACAAGGAGCGCGCGCGCGGCGAGATTCTGCGACGCCAGGCTGTCGAGGTCAAGTATCGGCAGCTCGCTCGCATACTGGAAGCCTTGCACGAGACGCAAGAGAGCATCGCCGAGCGGCAGCAAGAGGCCGACGCCAAGGAGATGGCCGCTGACGCCAAGACAAAGCAAGAAGCACTTGAAAAGGAGCAGGAGACCGAGTTGGCCAGCATCAAGGCCAAGATTGCGGCACGCATTGCAGACAAGGAAGCAGACCTCGCCGCCGACCTCGCCGCGCGCACTGCCAAGGAGCGCAAGATTGAAGACGATTACGAGGCGCAGCTCAAGGATTACTGGGCCGACCAGGCCGACGCCGCGGCCAGAGTCGAGTCGGCCATGCTTCCGTTGCGGCAGCGCATGGACCGGGGCTACCGGCTCTGGAAGGAGTGCAAGACGGCCGAGCTGGACACGTGTCGGACCACACTGCAGGACGGGCTGACGATTCGCGAGGAGCTCATGTACAGTGCCAAGCACCGTCTCAAGGACCGCTTGGATGACATGGAGAAGGAGCTGGCACGTCGCATCGTGGCTGAGAAGCGGTGGATGCGTGAGATCTTTGCCGAGCGCAAGCTGCTCCTGGCGACGGCTGAGGCGGCGGAAATGGTGGGCGATGCTGATGGTTTGTTTGGGATTGACTTGGATGCACCACGGCCAGAGACTGGGGATTGATATCGGGGCGACTGTTTAACAGCTTGATTCTTTTTATCATCGCGAATGGCGTTGATGCATACTCTGGGTTTATATGTTTGCACAATATGAGCTGGATGATAAATATACTGTAGACAATCTGCGAGAACTTGGTGATGTGTATAAAGTCGCGAGAGGGCGAGGCCCACTTTTCAAATCAAGCAGCCGAAAAGTTCTGCGGCGATTCCTCTTGAACTTTTCAACCCCCATACGACGGGTTGTGGAAAAGTACGAAACGAGCCAATTTTGAACCCTGCACAAGTATTGATGTCGCGTATTGCTCCTATAGAGTCGAAACGGGTAGCATGGGAAGCACAGACGTGGACAGCGCAGTGCTGCCCACAACACAGTGAGTTGACATCCAACGAGTGCTACCACCCCGTCTCTGGGCTTTTATGTTGACTGGCTTTCAAAAAAACAGCCCTCTAAAGATATTCGACGCATGCCGGAAACAAGACAAATTTGTCTACGCATGCGCCCCCATGGTGCGCTACAGCAAGCTCGCCTTTCGGCAGACGGTGCACCACTACGGCGTGGACCTGTGCTGGACGCCCATGATCCTGGCCAAGGAGTTTAACCGCAGCAGCTTTGCGCGGGACAGCGGTGCGTTTTTCCAACCTTGGAAAAGGG
>JAEIJG010001345.1:0-11653 GCA_037289395.1 Beauveria scarabaeidicola
TTAGTTTTAGTAGTCTTAATTAAGTAATATAAAAAGGGTTCTATTTATATATAATTAAGGCTATCTATAGTTAAGTTACTATAGCCTTTATAGCTTATAGGTAAAGTGGGGTGAATTAGCCCTTCTGAGGTATAACTGGCTATTGCCTAAGGTATCTATGTAATTAGCCACTTAAGCTAGTGCCTTAAGCGATATAGTACTTATATACTTTATATCTATTTTACTTATATTAAATATAAGCTTTACTATCTTTTTAGCCCTAAAAGACTTCTTTATTAACCTATATTATATACTTCCTAGGTATATTAGCTAATATAATAAGTAATATACTAGTAGTAAAAGGTATTTATAAGCTATTTATACTAGTTATAATTATATTACTATCTTTATCTATACTAATATAATTATTATTTTATTAGGTAGTTAGTTAGTAAGTTTCTTTAATCTAGTAAGATTCTAGATCTATAGATAGCTCTTATAGCTCTTAAATAGTAGACTTATAACTAGTTCTTAATACTTTCTAGCTAATTATTAGTCTTTTTATTATATTAAAGAGGATAGGCTATAGCTTTATAAGCTTAATCTTATTATTCTAGAAAAGGCCTTTAGTAAGGGTTAGTTTTTATTTAAATTAGATATAGAATTATAAGAAAGGTTCTCTTTCTCTTTATTTTAAGTAATTTAAGTTTATTATTATAATCTTATACTAATAGAGGTCCTTAAATATTATCTTAAGATATATTAAGAAGTTATAAGGGTTAGATTTACCTTATTATCTACTAGTTTTAAAATAAGCTATAACTTTTAGCTAAGCTATTATACTTAGGTTTACCTAAATATATATAAATTATACCTTTAGAGGGTTAATAAAGTCTATATTAATTTTAAGTTTATACTAGATTACTTATTTCTAGCCTATAAAGACTTTCTAATTATTATTAAATTTCTCTCCTTATAAAAGTAGTTTTCTCTTAATTACTATTATTATAGTTTTACTTATTAAGGCCTAGATAGTAATTCTAGTTATTATAGGGGCTACTAGGGCTATTAATTAGTTATTTTATAGGAGGAGTAACTATTTAGATAAGGTCTATATCTCCTTTACTTATCTATTATTTTACTTTATAAGGATTATATATTACTTTTATAATCTCTTATAAGTTTCTTTAAAGTCCTTAAAAGGCCTATTAGTTATAATATTATCTATCTTAGAGTCTTTTATTATATTAGTAAAGAGAATTAATTATTAAGGACTAGCTTTATAATATCTATAGGTAAGTATTATAATTATTATTAATTCTCTTAAGGAGAGAGAGAAGGGAGAGGAAAGGGGGTAAGCCTCTTTCCTCCTTATATTATATTATAGACTAATTATTAGGCCACGCCTAGGCGTGGCCTTATAAGCCTATAGCTCTATACCTAATAGGTATAGGCTTTAGCCTAAATCCTTTATATATTCTTATAATAGCTTAGGTATACTAGTTTCTTCTCTTAATTAGATTATCTTAGAATCTTAATGTTTATACTATAAAGAGAAAGAGGCTACTACTTTTCTTTAATATCTTTAATATAAATCCTCTAAAGTATTAGCTAAGCTAGAATATTTATAAAAATAATATAAGTTTCTTATAACTTATAACTTTATTATAGTTTAATATAGTCTTTAGTCTCTTAATAAACTTAATAAGTCTAAATAGACTAAGTCTAAGGCTACTATATAAGTATAATCTTTAGGCTATATAGATATATTAGATTAGAATATTATTTTCCTAGATTTATTATATATACCTAAAAAGGAACTAGATAGGTAGAATATTAGTTATTAAACTACTAAAGTAGGTCTAAATAGTTTATAAGGTTCTCTATAGGTTTTTAAGTATTTTTAGAGTTTAGATATCTTTTCTATTTAATAAGGTAGTAATAATTTTTAATATTCCCTTTTATTTTAAATATTTTCTTAACTTTATATTTATTAGTATTATTAATTATAATTTTTATAATAAATATAAAATTATCTAGTACTTTCTTAAGTAGTAATATATAAAATATTAGATAGATTTTTATTCTATCTAGTAGTAATAGTTTATAGTTAGTGTTTAATAATTTTTATTTAATAAGGAATAATCTAATTTTCTTTTAGTTAAGTTTATTACTAGGTTATTTTATCTTAATATTTTTATAAATAAGGTAAACTTTATATCTCTCCTCTAGGATTAGCGCTAGTAATCTTTTTTTATCTATATAGTATTTTATCTAGTTTTATAAAAATATCTATTCTTATTATAAGTGTTTTTATATTTTAGTAATTATTTCTATATATATAATTACTACTAGTGTATTTACACTATATATTATATATATTTTAATAATAAGGTTAAACCTATAGTTCGCCTTAAAAGGTAATATCTTTATATTATTAACCTTAGAGCTATTATAAGCCTATTATATAAGTAGTAGCTATACTACCTAATTATCTTATTAGTAATTAATATAGCTTTATAAGTATTACTTAAGTATTTAGTTTAGAATCTCTATTTAACTATCTAATTATAGATAAAATACTATAAATAAGCCTTACTTAATCTTTATAGTCTTTATAAGGTATTTCTAGAAGTTAGACGTAAATAACTTATTATAATCTAATATAAGCTTTATTAGTAATCTATATTATATAATAATAGTTTTAAAGAATATATATACTAAGTCCTTAGTATTACTTAATTCTATATAAGAGATATAATAAGTATATTTTATAAGTTTATCTATAATAACTAAGATACTATTATAAACTACTCCTATTATAAGTTCTTTTAACTTTAGTAGCTTAATAATAAAGTCTATTATAACTATTTACTATACTCTCTCTAATAGTAATATTAGTTATAGTTCTTTATAAGGTATATATTATAATACTTTTACCTTTCTATATATATTATATTTATTTATAATTTATTATACTCTTTTTCTACTTTTTAGGAAGTTATATAATCTTCTTAATTAGCTAATTATCGTCCTTATACCTTAATATCTATATAGTAGGTATTTATATATTTCTCTAATAAACTATTCTTAGAGTATATTAGGTATATATTATTACTTATTATATAAGAAGGTCTCTCCTTCTTTATATAAGTATAGCTTTATTTCTTAATTATCTAAATAACTATCTTTCTTTATATATAATATAATTTATTATATCTATATATTATTTAGCTTTACCTACTATATTATATTAATTTCTTAGGTACTTAATATAAGGTTCTTATCTTTAGTTATATATAATAAAAGTATATTATTTACTTATTCTTCTAACTTTAGGTCCTCTCTTTAACTAAATATATTTACTTTTTTATTTTTAGATCTTTTATAATATATAATCTTAAAGTTATAATCTATAAAGGTTTTATACTATCTAATCTATTATTTATTTAGATCTTTTATAATTATAAAGAAGATTAGGTTTTTATAGTTAGTATAGACCTTAACCTTATAATCTACTCCTTTTAAGTAATACTTCTATTCCTTAAAGGCTTTAATAATAACTATAAGTTCTTTATTATATATATTATAATTTAATTCTAGTCTATAGAGTTTCTTTAAGAAGAAAGTAACTAGGTATAGTTATTCTTTATTATCTTATTATCTAAGTTATCCTCTAAGGGTATAGTCTAAGGTATCTATCTTAACTTTAAATAGTTTATTAGGGTTAGTTATAAGTAAAACTAGTTTATCTAGGATTCTCTCTTTTAGGGTTTAGAAAGTATTAGCTTCCTTTTTTATTTATTAGAAGGTATTATCTTTTTTAATAAGGTTAGTAAGAGATATTATAATTTCTTTAAATTTATAAATAAAGTATTAATAGAAGTTTATAAATCTAAGGAATCCTCTAATCTCTTTAATATTAGTTAGTATAAGCTAATTCTAAATATCTTTAATTTTTAATAGACTTATCTTAATTTATCCTAATATAATCTTATATCTTAGGAATTTAACTTTATATTAGTAAAACTAACTTTTAGTTTCTATAACTAGGAGTTTATTATCTTATAATATTTATAGTACCTTATATATAATCTTCTTATATTCCTTAAGGGTATTAAAATAAATAAGGATATTATTAAGGTAAATAATAATAAACTTATTAAGTTATTTTTATAAAATATTATTAATTATAGTTTAAAATATTACTAGTATATTAGTAAGGCTAAATAGTATTATAAGATACTTAAAGTATCCTCTTATAGTTTAAAAAGCGGTTTTTTACTTATAACCTTTAGTTATATAAATTAGATTATAAGCTCTTTTTAAGTTAAGGGTAATAAACTATTTAGCTTTCCTAAGCTTATCTTATATCTTTATAATAAGTAATAATAAATATTTATTCTTAATTATAATCTTATTTAATTATTAGTAATTAATATATAATTATAATTTTTTATTTTTCTTTAGTACTTATAAGATTAGGTATTTTATTAGGGACTTTAATAGTTATATATATCCCTTTTATATTATTTTCTCTAGATACTCCTTAAGTATCTTATCTTACTTAAGGTTCTAAGGATAAATTTTATTAAATATTAGTTTAGTACTAGGCTAGAGTTTAATCTTATAGTCCTAATATAAATATTTTAGTAATCTTATTTCTAACTCTCTACTAAATAGCTTATTATACTTTAAGTATTTTTTAGGAATCTTTATTATATTAGCTTTTAATTCTTAAGTAATTATATATATTCCTTAAGATTAGTCTTAATTTAATTAAGGTATTTTCTTCTTTTTATAGCTACTCTTATTATTATAATTATACCCTAATATATCCTACTAAAGTTAGCCTATTCTTTAATTAAATCTAAGATTACTTACCTATAACTAAAATAACCTTAATATAATATTATATTTTAAGATTATTATAATATCTAAGGATAATATATAGTTTATATTAAAAATAAAGATAAGAAGTTATATAGTTTCTTAATCTATTATACCTTAGCTATACTAAATATTATTTCTTTTTATATTTATAAGTTAGTAAGGCTTATCTTTCTTTTTCTAAGGTAATTATAATTTATTAATAAGATTTAGTAAGATATAATTCCCTAGTACTTTACTATTAAGTATTACCTAGATTTTTATTCTTTTAATAAAGATATTAAAAGTAAAGTGCTTTTTACTATTAATATTTATAATATATAAAGACCTATTAGATCCTTATTAAAGAGTTAGTCTTATTAATAATAATAACTATTATTTCCTAACTTTTCCTCTTACCTTTTCTATTCTTTTTATTCTTCCTTTTTTTATTATTATTAGTTCTATATAACTATATTAGAGTTTTCTTAGTAATTATCTAATCTACTATCTATATTAATTAAGTTTAGACTAAATAAACTACTTATAAATATACTATTTTCTTTATTTATATATCTTAATAATATAGTATAAATAGTATATATATTTTTATCCTTAATATAATAATCTCTCTTAGGGTTCTTAACTAAGGATATAAAATCCTCTTTCTATTCTTAGATCTTCTAGTATTAGAGTTTATATTTATTAAAGATTTTATTTTATAAATCTTAGCTTAAAAATATTTAGTATTTTAATTTCTTCTAAAGATATTATCTATAACTATTATAAGAATAAGAAACCTATAAAAGTATTATATAATCTCTATATATAAATCTAAGTCTTATAATCTTTAGGTCCTTATAGATCTATATTTCTTTATTATTTAATAATATTATTAGTATAGTTAGGTCTATAATATCTATTCTATATATAACTACTATCTTAAGTTCTCTATTCTTATAATAAGATTATCTTATAACTATATACTTATTAGTTAGTTCTAGTAATATTACTAGTATATAGATAAATACTTTTTTTATATTTAATAAGGTAATCTTAAGGTCTTTTTATTTATCTAAGATAAGTTAAGTTCTAAAGTCCTAATCTTTATTAAATATAGCTTTATTATAACTTATAAACTAGTTAGTATCTAAGAAGTATTTTTTACTATTAGTTATACTAATATTTTAAATAAATAAGTCTTTATAATTTATTATATATAATCCTTTCCCTTTAGTAACTAGCTTTTACTACTTCTTTAGTACCTAATATTTATTTATAAAGTATCTAGTCTTCTTATAGTTATAATATTTCTTTTTTTTCTCTTTTCTAAGAATATTAAGTTCTATTAGTCTTAAATAAGTTTTATATACTATAAATTTATTTTAATATCTTTTAGAATTTACTTAATAATATTATAAAAGGTTATTTTAATAGCTTATTTTCTTTTTATTATATTTAAGTTTTTTAATATAAAAATAGTTATTAATTTTAATAACTTTTTTAATAAAGTAGTTAAAGTTATTAGGTTAATCTTCTTTTATAATTTTATTTTTTATATCTTCTCTAAGCTTATTATAAAAAAGTTCTATTTAACTATTATTATCTTAATTAATAAAAATAATAATATATCTAAACCCTTATATATAATATTAAGTAGACTTAGTCTACTTTAATACTTTAAGTTTTTATATAGTAATTTAAATTTTATTAAGGTCTTTAAAAGTAGTTTTAAATAACTCTTTAAAGTTATTATAATTATTAAAGATTTAAGTAGTCTTTACTTTAGGCTTATTATTATTAAGATAATCACTAAGAGTTAACTCTTATTATTTTATTACTTTATTAATAAAAAGGTTTTTAATATAAAGAATCTTTAAAGGTTCTCTATTAATAATAATATTAACCTTTAAATAGGTTTTAGCCTAAGTAAAGAAAGTATAAATACTTCTCTTAGTCTTATTAAATACTTTAGGCTTTAAGAACTTAAGTATATTATATATAACTTTTCCTCTTAGGTTAGTCTAAAGTACTTAAACTTATATAGTTAAAGCTATAATTTACTAATATATCTATTATATTACTTATATAAGGTTAATAATATTTTTACTTATAGTAGATATTATAAAAGGTTAGTTACTTAAGGTTTAAAGGTAATTTATTAAATAAGATAAATTAAAATATAATAATAACTTATTCTTAATTTATAGTTAGTTTATTCCTTAAGTAGTAAGTTAGGTTTAAATATTATAAGGTAATAGTAAGTAATATTTATTATATAAGGAATTATTAAGAGTAAAACTCTTAAGACTAATTACTTAGAATTACTTAGATTAATTAATAGAAAACTAGATTATCTAGTTATAAGAAATCTCTTTTTTTATATATCTATTTACCTCTTTATTATAAAGTTAAATTACTTTAGATTACTAGTAATCTAAGTAATCTATTATCTTATAGATTACTACTAGCTTATTATAATCTATAGTAATCTAATATACTATTTAGATTATTACTAGCTTATTATAATCTATAGTAATCTAGTTATATAACTAGTTATTTTAATTAAGTAACTTATAAGCGCCTACTTAGCTACTCCTCTAGGCTACCTCCCTAGCTACCCTATATATTCCTACGCTTTCCTTTATTTATAACATTATACTACCTCTATAATATTAAAGTATCTCCTAGTAAGTTAAAATATATTCTCTAAATAGCCTTTTATACTTTAATTAAGGCCTAGGCTTAGGTCTTTCTTATACTATAGGTAGCTTCTTAGTTAACTCTATTTCTTAACCTCTAAGCTCTTCTTTATAATCTCTTTATTATAGTAACTATTTAGCTAGTTACCTAGTTCTACTACTCTAGCTTTTAGACTTAGGAGAGGCTTATCTTAGGGATAGCTTTTCTTATAATATCCTCTATTACTACTATAAGCTTCTTATAGGCTATTTCTACCTCTATTAAGGTTATTATTAGGCCCCTAGTTACTACTAGGAGCTAAGCTAATACCTTTACTAATATAAGAGTAATATTAATTATCTCTTATTTCTTTATTAACTTCTTTTCTTTTATTTAATAAGTTTAAAGTTCTAATAATTATAAAATATAATCTAACCTAGTTAGGTTCTAGTCTAGGGTTATATACCTACTTTATAAGACTAGTAAGGCCTAAAGTAAGTCTAAAGTACTTATATAATAGTTATAATAGAACTATATTATTATCCTTAGAGGTATAACTAGTATAGTCCTAATACTAGTAAGAGTCTTAATATTATAAATAAAGGAAAGTATAGGAATATATAGGGTAGCTAGGGAGATAGCCTAGAGGAGTAGCTAGGTAGGCGCTTATAAATCACTTAATTAAGATAACTAGTTATATAACTAAATCACTATAGATTATAATAAGCTAGTAATAATCTAATAGTATATTAGATTACTATAGATTATAGTAATCTAATAATAATCTATAAGATAATAGATTACTTAGATTACTAGTAATTTAAAGTAATCTAACTCTATAATAAAGAGATAAATAGATATATAAAGAAGGGGATTTCTTATAACTAGATAGTCTAGTTCTTTATTAATTAATCTAAGTAATTCTAAGTAATTAGTTTTAAGAGTTTTACTCTTAATAATTCCTTATATAATAAATATTACTTATTACTACCTTATAATATTTAAACCTAACTTATTATTTAAAAAATAAACTAATTATAAATTAAAAATAAGTTATTATTATATTTTAATTAATCTTATTTAGTAAGTTACCTTTAAACCTTAAGTAACTAACCTTTTATAATATCTACTATAAGTAAAAATACTATTAACCTTATATAAATAATATAGTAAATATATTAGTAAATTATAACCTTAATTATATAAGTTTAGGTACTTTAGACTAACCTAAGAGAAGGAGTTATATATAATATACTTAAGTTCCTAAAGCCTAAAGTATTTAATAGAACTAAGAGAAGTATTTATATTTTCTTTATTTAAGCTAAAACTTATTTAAAGGTTAATATTATTATTAATAAAAAACCTTTAAAGATTTTTTATATTAAAAACCTTTTTATTAGTAAAGTAATAAAATAGTAAGAGCTAACTCTTAGAGATTATCTTAATAATAATAAACCTAAAGTAAAGACTATTTAAATCTTTAATAATTATAATAACTTTAAAAAGTTACTTAAGATTACTTTTAAAGACTTTAATAAAATTTAAACTATTATATAAAAACTTAAAGTATTAAAGTAAACTAAATTTATTTAATATTATATATAAAAGTTTAGGTATATTATTATTTTTATTAATTAAGATAATAATAGTTAGATAGAACTTTTCTATAATAGACTTAAAGAAGATATAAAAAATAAAATTATAAAAGAAGATTAACCTAATAACTTTAACTACTTTATTAAAAAAGCTATTAAGATTAATAACTATCTTTATATTAAAAAACTAAAATATAGTAGAAGGGGAATAAGTTATTAAGATAACCCTTTATAATATTATTAGGTAAATTCTAGAAGATATTAAAATAGATTTATAGTATATAGAACTTATTTAGGACTAATAGAACTTAATATTATAAGAAAAAAGAAAGGAAAGAAATACTATAACTATAAAAAAACTAGATACTTTATAAATAAGTACTAGATACTAAAGAAGTAGTAAAAGCTAATTACTAAAGGGAAAGGATTATATATAATAAATTATAAAGACTTACTTATTTAAAATATTAGTATAATTAATAGTAAAAAATACTTCTTAGATACTAACTAGTTTATAAGTTATAATAAACCTATATTTAATAAAGATTAGGACTTTAGAACTTAACCTATCTTAAATAAAGAAGAAAACCTTAAGATTACCTAGTTAAATATAAAAGATATATTTATTTATATACTAATACTATTACTAGAACTAACTAATAAGTATATACTTATAAGATAATCTTATTATAAGAATAAAGAACTTAAGATAGTAGTTATAGGTAGAATAGATATTATAGACTTAACTATACTAATAATACTATTAAATAATAAAGAAATATAGATTTATAAGGACCTAAAGATTATAAAACTTAGACTTATATATAGAGATTATATAATACTTTTATAGGCTTTTTACCCTTATAATAGTTATAAATAATATCTTTAGAAGAAATTAGAATACTAGATATTTCTAAGCTAAGATCTATAAAATAAAATCTTTAATAAATATAAACTCTAATACTAGAAGATCTAGGAATAAAAAGAGGATTTTATATCTTTAGTTAAGAACCCTAAGAGGGATTACTATATTAAGGATAAAAATATATATACTATTTATACTATAATATTAAGATATATAAATAAAGAAAATAATATACTTATAAGTAGTTTATTTAGTCTAAGCTTAATTAATATAAATAGTAGATTAGATAATTACTAAGAAAGCTCTAATATAGTTATATAGAACTAATAATAATAAAGAAAGGAAGAATAAAAGGAATAAAAAAAGTAAGAAGAGAAGTTAAGAAATAATAGCTATTATTACTAGTAAGACTAACTCTTTAATAGAGATCTAATAGGTCTCTATATATTATAAATATTAATAATAATAAATACTTTACTTTTAATATCTTTATTAAAGGAATAAAAATCTAGATAATACTTAATAATAAAGTACTAAGAAACTATATTTTACTAAATCTTATTAATAAATTATAATTACCTTAGAAAAAGAAAGATAAGCCTTACTAACTTATAAATATAATAGGAAATAATATCTAATATAACTAAGGTATAATAGATTAGAAAACTATATAACTTCTTATCTTTATTTTTAATATAAACTATATATTATCCTTAGATATTATAGTAATTTTAAAATATAATATTATATTAGGATTACCTTAGTTATAAGTAAGTAATCCTAAAGTTAATTAGAGAATAAGCTAACTTTAGTGGGATATATTAGGATATAATTATAATAATAGGAGTAGCTATAAAAAGAAGAAAATACCTTAATTAAATTAAGACTAATCTTAAGGAATATATATAATTACTTAAGAATTAAAAGCTAGTATAATAAAGATTCCTAAGAAATACTTAAAGTATAATAAGCTATTTAATAAAGAGTTAGAAATAAAATTACTAAAATATTTATATTAGGACTATAAGATTAAACTCTAGCTTAGTACTAAACTAATATTTAATAGAATTTATCCCTAGAACCTTAAGTAAGATAAAACACTTAAGGAGTATCTAGAGGAAATAATATAAAAGGGATATATATAACTATTAAAGTCCCTAATAAAATACCTAATCTTATAAATACTAAAGAAAAATAGAAAATTATAATTATATATTAATTACTAATAATTAAATAAGATTATAATTAAGAATTAATATTTATTATTACTTATTATAAAGATATAAGATAAGCTTAAGAAAGCTAAATAGTTTATTACCCTTAACTTAAAAAGAGCTTATAATCTAATTTATATAACTAAAGGTTATAAGTAGAAAACTACCTTTTAAACTATAAAAGGATATTTTAAGTATCTTATAATACTAGTTAGCCTTACTAATATACTAGTAATATTCTAAACTATAATTAATAGTATTCTATAAAAATAACTTAATAAGTTTATTATTATTTACCTTAATAATATCCTTATCTATTCTAATATTATTATAATTATAAGTAGGTATATAGAAGTAAGATTATAGGTAGAGATAGATTTAGATAGAAGAGAGTAGTATAGAGAAGTAGTTAATAAAAGACTATATTATTAACCTTATTATTTTATCTT
>JAEIJG010001346.1:0-11646 GCA_037289395.1 Beauveria scarabaeidicola
AAGCTATATTATAATATAAAATATAATATCCTTAATATTTAAGTTAGTAATAAGGTATATTTATAACTATACTAAGGCTATAAACTACCTAAGAACCCTAAGTAGAAGTAATTAGCTCTAAGAGCGAGCTTATATAAAGTTATTAAGTAAGTTTACCTTTAAGCTTATAGAATTAACTTCTATAGTAATAGTTATATCTACCTTATTATTAATATTACTTATCTTTAGAAACCTCACTAAGGGTAAGATCCTTTTAATTAAATAAAGCTAGTCTTACTAGTAATACTAATAGATAGTAAATAGTACTAAGAGTTAGATAAAATTATTACCTACTAAAATAAATCTACTAATAAAAAAGAATATAAGTTCTTTATAAAATAATATAGATTTAGTAATAAAGATAACTCTTAGATTATTAAAAGTATCTTATAAGAAAATATAAATAAAATAGTTAATAAATATTTATTAAAAGTACTAGAGCTATATAAATAAGGCTAGTTATTATAATAATAATTACTACCTACTATATTAGAAGAGGCTATAAAAAATATAAAACCGCTTAATAAATATAAGGTGTAGAAGAAGGTTTATATTAAAAAAAAAATATTATTAATTCTTAATTAGTAGAAACGCTAACTAAGATATTAAGGCTATATAGCCTATAAAAGTATTATAGAAATATATACTTATTATAAGGTGGTATAAATCTCCTACCCCTCTACTTTTTCCCTTTTATAACCCCTCTTTTATCTCTTTTCCTATCCTATACTAGAACTAATATTATACCTATAGCTACTATTAAATTTCCTAGAAAAAATTATTAAATTTACTTTATAGTTATAAAATTAGTATTATACCTATATCTACTATTTATTAGCTATAACTATTAATTATACCTTAGTATTATATTAAAACTAATAGTTCTATAGTTAAATACTATAATATAAATATATTAATATTATATACTACCTCCTATTTCCTAGGGTAATTATTAGAATAGCTATAAGCCTAGTTAATTATATTAAAGGTTATAAGTAAGGAGCCCCTAACTACTAGCCTTACCTAAGGCCCTAGGATAGTGATATAGACTCTAAAAGTAACCTAACTATAGAGGATATTACCTAAGAATAAGAAACTACTATAACTAAAGACTACCTCCTTAGCTAATAGTTCCTTATCCTCTTATAATAAAACTAATAAATCTATCCTTACTTCTAACTAACTAACTAGTAATATATATTTACTAAAATAGATTATAAGGAATTTAGTAAATAGTTTAAAAATATATTCTAACTAGAAGAAGTTAATATAATATTAAGAGCTAATATAATTAAAGATAAAGATAATAGAACTTTTATATATAAAGCTAAAACCCTCTTAGTAAAGACATCCTTAGCTAATATTAAAAATAATAATACTAAAACTATAGTTATTAGTAATAAAGGTACCTAGAGCGCTAGTAAGACTAATATAAGATCTAATAATAGATCTAGTGGTAAGTCTAGTGACTATTCTAGTAATAATTCTAATAATAAATCTAGTAAAAAGTCTAATAAAAGTAATAAGGACCTTAATAAAAATAATATAAAAGAAGCTAAAAATATTAAAAGTAAAGTTATCCCTAAGTAAGCTAAAGCTAATAAGCGCCTTACTAAAGGTAGTAAGATAATACCTATTATCTCTATAGGTTATAATAATTATACTAGTTTTAATAAAAGTGACTTTATTTCTAATAAAGCCTATAAGAGGGGCTATCCTTTAATACTTAATTAGTACTTCTTACTATTTAATACTAATAAGTGGAGCTTTAAAATTACCTTTCTAGAGCTAATAATTAAATATATTACTTTATACTTAGGTAATTATAGTAATAAGAAAATAAAGCCTTAGTCTTATAAAGAGGTAATATATAATATTAAATAGTAGTTTTATTTTACTAGATTTAATATATACCTTATAAAGCCTAATTAGAGTTACCCTTTAGTAGAACTATTTAACTAGGTATTATAGGAGTTAGATAAGTTCTTTACTAAAAAAGATAATAAAAAGAATACTTATAGTATTATTATAAATAATATAGTTTATTATATTAAAACTACTATTAATAAGGCTATAAATATATATTTAAATAGTAGATATTATAAGTATAAGGCTAGCTAGATATATTAGATAAGATTCTTACCTTCTAAGGTAGAGGTCTTAGTAATTAGATTTATAAGTCTTTTTTATAATATAATTCTAATAATCTCTAATACACTTTTACTAGTTAGTTAAGTAAATCTAATATAAATTATTAGTAATAATATTACTATTTAGTATATTAGATCTATTAAGAATTCTACTCCTTTTACTAAGCTAAAAGAACTTTATACTAAAATCACTAGAGTTAAGATAAATAAGGCTAGAATAATAAAATAAGTAGTAAAAACTAATAAAGAGATTAAGAAGCTTAAAGAGATAATTAAAACACTTAATAAGACTATTATTAAAAATAATAAGGAATTTAAGGCTTTAGAAAAAGCTATTAAGGCTTTAAATAAAAAGGTTAAAGCTTTAACTAATTCTACTAAGTGTATTAAAAAAGCTACTAAAGAAGTATAATTAAAAGCTACTAATTCTACTACTACCTAGCCTAAAAATAATAAATACCTAGCTATATAAAATAATAATAATAATATTAATATCTTATATAATATAGTTAAAAGAAATAAATACTAGATTATTATTAGTAATAGTAATAGTAATACCCTACCTAAGATAAATAAAAAGAATAAGCGCCTAACTACCTAAGGTAAAAGTAAAGAGGATAAAACTCCTTACTAGCTAGCTAAAAGTAGCTATAGGGCTAGTAAAAAGAAAAATAACTTATTACTAAAATAAGCCTTTAAGGCCTTTACTAATAAATTTACTTAGAAGTATAATCCTAGTACCTCTAAGGCTAATAACCCTTTTAATACTTATATAAAATAAGTAATTAGTACTAGTCTTAACTACTAAGCTATTAGAAATAGTATTAAGCTAGCTAGATTACTAGTTTCCTTATTATTTTTTACTTATTATAATAACTAACTTACTAATTTTAACCTCTCCTAATTTTAAGCTTATAGTGCTAGGAATATTACTCTATACTATAAAAATAATAACCTACCTATAGTTTTTAGTAGCTTATCTTTTTTTTATTTTTTTTCTTTTTCCTTAATTATATTTACTTATATAATTATTTTACTAAATTTAACCTAATTTTATACTTTCTTATCCTTTCTTTTCTTTTCTTTAACTATATTAGGAATTTATTAATACTATAGATTAGATATTTTATTTAATTATTTTAGTAATAAAGATATTACCTTTTCTCTTTTACCTTAGGCACTTATTATACTTATTTTATTATATATATTACTAGTAATAATAACACTTATATAAGTAATATATAACTACTTAAGTAGCTTAATAGTTCTAGCTAGTAGGAGAGAATTAATTATTTTATATATTACTTCTATCTATATATCTACTAGTAGTGACTATATAGCTTAGTGATCTTATTAACTACTTACCTAGTCTTAAATAGAGGACTTATTATTACTAATAAGTCACTAGTTAGTTCTATTAACTTACTCGATATAACTAGATAGCTAAAAGGTCTAATACTTAGCTACTTATAAGCACCTTACTTATAATTCCCTTAGGGGTCTTATTAGGCTCTTTATAAAGCTAGTTATAAGACTATATTATATTATTATTTTAAATAATATAATTAAGTAAATTCCTTATAAGTAGATATCCCTTACTTCCTTAACTCTTAGGCCTTATAACTTTCTAATTATAAGTTATAGAGTATAGAGCGCTAAGTATACCTTCTTTAATATAGCCTTAACTTATTTTTACTATCCTAACCCTACTAATAGGGTTACCCTAAGGAGGTAGATATCTTTAGATAACTCTACCTCCTTACCTCTAAGTATAAGGGGGCCTAGATCTAAAGTATACTTATATTAGAAGTATAATAACTTAAACTTTAAGATTAAAAAGCTAAGATAATAATCTTTTATTTATTTCTTATAGATTATTTAGGTATTCTTTAGCTAGCTCTTAGTTTTATTATAATCTTTATTTATATATAATAGGTTTATATTATTTATAAAACTAATTATATATAAGCTTAAGGCTAAGCTAAGGGCTTTATAAAGTAAAGCTATAAAGAAGATAAAAAGAATAAAAGATAATAATAAGCCTTAAGGGACTTTTTATTAGACTACTCTTTCTCTTATAAGATTATTATTAATATAGAGTTAATTTATCTTATTATTAAAAAAAGACTAAAGGAGGTTAAGAATCTACTCTAAGTAGCTAAGGTAGTAGAGTTCTTAAATAAGTAGCCTATAGTTAATATTATTAAAAGCACTAGCTATATCTAGTTATAAGAGTAATACTACTTTATTATAGGCTTATATTATATAAATAAGCTTAATTATTACTATTATTACTATTTTTATTAACCTTTATCTCTAGTTTCTTATTTATCTTTCTAATAGAAGTTAATATATTTCTACTATAGTTATAATATAGGTAATAAGAATCTTCTTAAAAAGCTTATTAGTTATATTAAGTAAGATTATTAAGTACTATCTTCTTACTATCTAGAGGTTATCTAAGGTCTTCTTTAGTTTTTAGAGGACTATAATAGTACTAGACTAATATTATATTAGGAAATACCTAGTCTATAGAGATATATTAAAGATCTTTACTAGCGCTTTATAAAGTAAGGGGCCTAAGGCCTTTAGGAGTTTATATAAGACCTTATTTAGGCCTAGGACGTTTTATACTATATAGCCTCCTAGTATATCTTTTACTTTACCTATAGTAATAGCTATAAAGATATTAGTTATATCTTATATATAGGTAAGAGTACTCTATTCTTTATCTAAGGTATAATTAGGCTTAATAGCTATTAGGGCTAAGAAGAACTTTTAGGCTAGTACCTCTACCTTTTCCTCTCTTAACCACACTAAAGAGTCTTAGCCTAGCTAAGCTAGCTCTAAGATTATATTAGTTATATAGCCTATAGTAAATTCTTTTATTTACCTATATTACTTCTATAGTACTAAAGTATCTCTTAGTAAGTTAAGATATATTCTCTAAGTAGTCTTCTATACTTTAGCTAAGGCCTAGGCTTAGGTCTTTCTTATATTATAAGTAGCTTCTTAGTTAACTTTATTTCCTAACCTCTAGGCCCTTCTCTATAATCTCTTTATTATAGTAACTACTTAGCTAGTTACTTAGTTCTACTACTTTAGCTTTTAGACCTAGGTAGGGCCTATCTTAGGGATAGCTTTTTTAATAATATCCTCTATTACTATTATAAGCTTCTTATAAACTACTTTTACCTCTATTAGGGTTATTATTAAGGTGTTAGTTATAGCTAAGAGTTAAGCTAATACCTCTACTAATATAAGGGTAATATTAATTATTCCTTATTTCTTTATTAGCCTCTTCCCTTTTATTTAATAGGCTTAGAGTTCTAATAGTTATAAGATATAATCTAACCTAGTTAGGTTCTAATCTAGGGTTATAGACCTACCTTATAAGACTAGTAAGGCCTAGAGTAAGTCTAAGGTACTTATATAGTAATTATAATAAAATTATATTACTATCTTTAGGGGTATAATTAGTATAGTCTTAATACTAGTAAAGGTCTTAATTATATTATCTATAAATATAGATTTCTTATTATAAAGATCTTAAGAGGGGTAGTAAAGGTTAAAGTCTCTAACTACTACTTAAGGGGCCTTTCTTACCTAGATATTATAAAGGAGCTTATATAAGTTAGTACTTAGTTTAATATAAAGGTTTATAAGGATAAGAGGGTCTATAGAGAATTTAATATAATATATATCTTTTTTAATTATAACTTCTTATAATAACTTCTTAATCTTTATATATATATATATAACTACCTTTCCCCCCCCTATAAGTACTAGTAAGGTACTAAGGTAAGGGTAAGTAGAGAGCTACTTAGTAATACTTCCTAGATTATAATAATATTATAGCTATCCTCCTAATAAAAGACTAGCTAGATATTATTATTATCTTTATAAATATTTTATAATAAAATCCTTATTTAGTTATTTAAGCTAGGCTAGGTTAATTATAGTTATATCCTAGATTAGCTTTATAATTATTAGTAATAGTAATAGGGGTAAAAGTAAGTCCCCTTAAGCGTAATTATATTCCCTAAGTACTAGGGCTAATAATAGTACTTACTTAACCCTATCTTCTCCTAAGGTAAGTATAATATTCTTATACTATAGAATAGTTAGTAATACTAGGCTTATAAACCCTACTCTAGGGTTTATAAAGTTAAACTTTAATATATTAGTTTATATAGGGAAGGGCCTTTAGACTAGGGCTAATAAAGAGGGTCCTAGAGGGCGCCCTCTTAGGCACTATATACTCCTAGCTCTTTTTAAAGGTAATAATACTCTTAAAGATCTTAGGGGTCTCTTCTTATTTAGGCTTAGGTAATAGCTCTTAAATTATATTAATCTAAAGTAATATACCTCCTAGGCTTAGCCCTAGTACTATTATATTATAAGGTAGTCTTAGGATTATATTAGGTAGTTACCTTTATTATGATACTTAAGAAGGTGATAAAATGGTGGTATATAAAGGCTTGATTCTTGCTAGCTAGTACTGGCTTGATTCTGGCTACTTATAGCTGTGTACAGGCTATATACAGGCCACGTATAGCACCTACACCTGCTTAGTTAGAACTAGCTATTCTATAGTCTAATAAGTGCCGTTAAATAGAAGAAAAGAAGGTAACGTCCTTATTACTAGTATATCCCTAGATAGTTTTATATTAACTATTTAATTTCCTAGTAGTACCCCTCTATCTACTCTTCTAGTTCTATTATAACTTACTACCTAGTAGTTAGTAGTGACTATTTAAGTATATTAAGTATCTAGCTAGCTATAATTAACTAGCTAGGCGTAGAGATTAATTTAAGTATATTAATTATCTAGCTAGTTATAGGAATTAACTGATGAGGCGTAGAGGCTATAGGAATTAACTAATAAGGCGTAGAGGCTGTAGGAATTGACTAATGAGGCGTAGAGGCTATAGGAATTTACTAATGAGGCGTAGAGGCTAACTGGCTGGCTACTGGCTGGCGTAGAAAGCGTACTAGCGGCGGTCGAGGCTTAGGACGGCATAGTGGCGGTAGTCCCTAAGCCTGACGACGTAGGTCGCGAAGCTGTAGTCCTTGATCCTGGATACGGCCCTTAAGGTCATAATAATCACCCTCTAAGGTGTAGAATTGACTCTTCTAGTACTGTACTGTCTGGTCCCTTGATCGAAGTGTACACTTGAGTTGACTGACGTGGTCATCGAGAGGTATAACAGTCGATGGATTCGGACGTGGCGGCGTAGGGATCGACGAGCTGTAGGTAGGGCTCCTGTAGCTAGCTACTAGCGTTATCGACGAGCCAGCTGTAGGAATTGACGAGCCAGCTGTAGGAATTAACGAGCCAGCTGTAGGAATTAACGAGCCAGCTACCTGTGGCTTACGCCTGGCGGCATGGCAGAGTACTTGAAGATGTCGAAAAAGCTAATTCCTTAATGGGAAGGTCTCCCTGCAGAGACCACACGTACGGCGTTATTGATCTTGCTGATATAGCTGCTGTACTCGAAGGTACTCGTGCTGCTATAGCTGATTAAGGCTCCGTGATAAGCCCATCGTCAGAATCAGGTAATAGAAAGGTAGAATAAACGTAAGAAGAAGGTAAAGAAGGTCACGGCAAGTAACAGGCCGGTAGAATTGCCGTGTGGCCTAGCGAAAGGTACGGCTATTAACTAGTTAGTTAGTATCGTATAGTCGCTATAGGCTGTGATAGTACTAATTATTTAGTCGGTTAGTTAGCTATTAGGGGTAAGTCGGTACTTAGTCTATACTAACGTTACCCCTAATAATTCGCCTTATTTAGTGGTTAATTAACCTCGAAGGTAATGTGGGTGTACCTGGGGACTAAATTAATAGTTTAGTCCTATTAGTTATATATTTATTATTAGTAATTACTACTACTTATTATACTTAAGAAGGTTATAAAATAGTGGTATATAAAGGCTTAATTCTTACTAGCTAGTACTAGCTTAATTCTAGCTACTTATAGCTGTGTACGGGCTATGTACAGGCCACGTATAGCACCTACACCTGCTTAGTTAGAACTAGCTATTCTATGGTCTAATATTTATAGTTAAGGTATAATTCCCTCTTATTATCTTTTTTAGCTAAGTATAGCTTAGTTCTAGTATAGGTCTAATAGGTATACTAGTTATATTATTTCTTATTCTAATAAAACCTACTTATATAGCTATACTAGTAATATTAGAAGTATTATAAGGGCTATATTATCTCTAAGAAGAGTTTATATTAGAATACCTAAGAGTTAAAGAAGACTCTTTACTTATAAAGGTAATTTATTATTTCTATATTATAGGTTCTAATAATTATTAAGGCCCTTATTCTAGACTTAAACTAGAGGTAATATATTTTTATTATAATAATATTTACCTTATTAAAGGCTAAGAGTATTATTACTAGGTTAGAGGTATCTTATAGAATCTTACTAAGTAGGACTACTTTTACTACTATAGTATAGATCTATTAAGAGAGGGTTATCTTAGGCCTAAAAATAACTTTTACCTAGAGTTTATTTTTAGTATATTCCTTTACTTTCTAATAAAAGGTTAAGGCTATATCCCCTAAGGGGAGATAATATACTACTACTATAGTATTTACTTAAATTACCTTATTAACTATTATAATAACCTCTTATAGGCAATAGTCCTTAACCTCTTAGGTATATCCTCTAATATTAATAATTAACTCTTACTTATACCTTACTAGGACTAGTTTTACCCTAGGGCTAACCTAACCTTATATTACTACTACTTTAGTATAAGACTATACTTAGGATAGTAATTAGGGTTATCTAGTACTTTAGCTCTCCTTTAGTATTTAAGTAATTATTTCTTTAATAATAGCTTATACTATTTCCTAGCTAACTAGGTTATTTATTCTTACTAAGGCTATCCTAGCCTTACCCTAAGCTTATATTTATTTATATTTAGACTATAACTCCTTTACTTAGTTTTTATACTTATCCTTAATTAAAAAAAAGAGCTTATTAATAATTTCTCTCTTAGATCTTATCCTCTATCTAGTTATAACTATATTAAGTTTATTATAATATAGTTTAGTTATAAGGATATATCTAGGTATATCTCTAGTAGTAAATTAGCTATTATAACTACCCCTAGTAAAGTAGCTTTAAGCTAATATTATCTAGGGGTAGATTTAAGTACTTTTAATTATCTAATAGGTTATTTTCTAACTTTATTGCCAGATTAGGCTTAATATAGTCACGCGCTGTTTTCTGCTCGCGAAGATGTTCTGTGCTACCGCCGCTATTAGCGTTTATATAAAGGAAAATCTACTTCTTCTATTAGGGGGGGGGCGGGTTTT
The DNA here is from genome assembly GCA_037289395.1 of Beauveria scarabaeidicola. Lineage (NCBI taxonomy): Eukaryota > Fungi > Ascomycota > Sordariomycetes > Hypocreales > Cordycipitaceae > Beauveria > Beauveria scarabaeidicola. The sequence continues at coordinate 9,525 of JAEIJG010001346.1, forward strand.
ACCTATTTAGTATAAAGGATAGGGGATTCCTCCCCCCCTAGGCCTATTAAAGGCTATAATCCTAGTATTAGAGTTATTAAAGGCTCTAAGAGAAGGTGTCTAGAGAATATTATAGTAAATAAGTAGCTATTACTAATTAGTTCTAGCTAGCCTTATTAAGAGAAGATATCTTAAAGATATTATAATAAATATATAGTTATTATTACTTATTCTTAGCTTCTTTAGGAGAAGGCGTCTCTAAAATATTATAATAACTAGTCTTCTCTCTTAGGCTATTACCTCCTCTAGTAGTCCTAGATCTTAACTATCTAATTAAGAAAAGCTATAATAGCCTCCTTTAATCCTAGTTATATAGCCTAGTAAAGTAATAGTTAGTAAATATAGCTATTATAGCCTTATATACTAGTTAAGACCCCTAGTTAAGGTAAATTAAGGCTTACCTTATCTCTTATACCTTACCCTCTCCTTCTTTATTTATCTCTTAAGGTAAATATTTAAGATATTCTCTTTAATTAAAGTAAATAAAGTTTTATTTAATAATATCTTTATTATTATATTAACTAAGTTATTATCTTTATTAATTTATTATATCTTAGTAACTTTATAATATTTATAGTTTTATTAGAGTATTATAATATTAATTATTAGGTATTTTTTTTTATTATACTAAGCTTAATAAGGTATTTATATAAAAAGTATAAATCTATTAGTAAAATTATTAAGATTAATAAGATCTTAAGTCCTTTTATTATTAAGGCTAATATTAAATTAATTATATAACTAGTATTAGCTCTTTATATTATAGTATATAATTCTAATACTAAGGTGTTTCTTATAACTCTCTTTAATTTAGTTAATAATTATATTATAATATTAGCTTTAATTTAAGTAAATTTATCTTAGTCTATTATCTTTTTATTACTTATTATAATAATATATTTAATTTAAGAATTTAAATCTTTATTATTAATAAAGGATCTTATCACTTAAGGCACTAGCTTAAGTAGCTAAGTATATAAGTGCCTTAGGTAATAGCCAGTTACACTTTAGAAGAGCTAATTCGCCCCACTTTATCTATAAGCTATAGAGGCTATAGTAACTTAACTATAAATAGCCTTAATTATATATAAATAAAACCCTTTTTATATTACTTAATTAAGACCACTAAAACCTACCCTATTCTAACACTAATTAGTAGTTATCCTTAGGGACTAACTATAGACTAATAAGGCTCTATAAGAGATATATAAGAGGTAACTAGTCCTTAGCTTATATTAACTAAAAAGATTAAATAGTACTCCTTTTTAATAAATTAGTATTATATAAATTAGAAAGGGAAGCCTAATACCTTCTCTCTTTATTATCTAATATAATTATAATACTATTATATAGTACCTCTTAATAAATTAACGCCTTATAAATTAAGAAAATAAAATATATATTAAGATAATAATATATAATTATAAAAGCTAACTAGATAAAAATAATAAGTTCTAATACTAATCTTATTAGCCTCTTAACTAAGAATAAAGGTAATAATAAATAAACTATTAGAAACCCTTATTCTAAAAGGTAAAGCTAGAGCTAAAAGCCCTTAGTAATTAGTAACTAATATTATAATATACTAATTCTAATATATAATAGATAAAGCCTTATACCCTTTAAAGATATTATATACCTATAATAACCTTAAATAATACTTAAGAGAAATTAATAGTATAGGGGTATATTTAATTAACTACTATAAGAATAACCTAGTAATAAATATACTAGTAACTATATATAAACACTTCTAATTAACCTATTTAGACTAGCTAAAAGAAATCTTTAATAATATAGATAAAAAGATCTAAATAGTAATTAAAAATATATTATAAGTAAAAAGAGTCTATATTTATAAAGGATTAGGTATTAAGATTATAGATACTTTATCTAAAGTTATTAAATAAGATAGACTCCTCTAATAAGATAAGAAGGATAATAATTATAAATAATATAATAAACTACTTATATAAGGGTTAAGCTAAATATCTTTAAGATCCTTAAGATTATTAAGATTATCTTACTAATTTATAATAACTATTAAGAAGGATATTACTTTAAGACTTAAGATAATATAAAA
>JAEIJG010001347.1:0-11643 GCA_037289395.1 Beauveria scarabaeidicola
AAACCATTCTTTCAGAACCGGAAAAAAAAAAAAAAAAAAATAAAAAAAAAAAAAAAAAACAAGGGACCGAAAGAACAATGTACAAATGTCTGGATAGACAAGCGAGATATTCACAGCACCTCGCCCTGGTAGCCAAATGGTACAAGAAGTGTTCAGCTCGAAAGAGGGTCCTGCAGAGGCGACGTAGATCACCGGAGTAGGAGCCGCTGGGGCTCGGGAGAGGAGGGCCCAGAACGAACCAGGCACCCTGCCGGCCTGTAGGGGAGCACTGGCCACCGAAGAGCTAATAACAATGACAAGTTTGACAGTCAAAGACTCAACAGTCGACAGTCAACAGACACATTCGAGAACTCACACATTCCCACACTGCTCCGCTGCACTGGAAATAGCGCGAAGTGGCATGTCACGCTGGCAAGCTGGGTGGACTGCTGTCAGGCGCCTTGGGCGTCCGCTAACGCGCTGAATTTGTACAAGTTGCAGGCTGCGTACGGAGTACCTAGGCAGGTACAGCATGTGTAGGTAGGTAGGTACTTCTCTAAATGGGTACCTAGCAAGGTATTCGTAGGTAGGCAGACGGTGTACGGTGTACCTGGGGAGGGCTGAAATTTGGCACTTAAAGTTTAAATTTTTGCACCTAAGGTAAGTTAACTAAAACACACCAGATTAGAAGCCTCGCAACGCTCTAGATAGAGCCTTTCTACTTAATTTAGTTAGCTCTTTAAAAAATTTAGAACTAGTAGAATATACCTAGTATTAGAATTTTTATAGTAGGGCTTCTAGAGGGCGCGGTCGCCGCCTTTTTTATGATGATAGTAATCGCTGGCAGATTTTTGTAGTTAGTATTAAGGCTGGAGGGGAAGGCCTAGCTTCTGATTGGTTGAAGGCGGGGACTTAGGTGCAAAAATTCAAAATTCGAGTGCCAAATTTTAGCCCTCCCTGGGGAGGGGATGCTCTGCCTCTGCATTAAAGAGCAGCAATTAAAGTGCAGTTGCTAATAAATTCTTTATTGAAACGGATAATAGAATAGAATAGAAATAATCATTAAAACCCAACGGACAGGGGGACTGCCAGTAAATAGAAACAGCCCACCAGTGCCACCACTGCTCGCTTAGTGACCCAGTTTACCAGTCGAGGCCCCGCCACCCATGCAGTTTCCAGTTTCCAGTTTCCACTCAAAATTCCCTGTTTTATACACCCAAAACGCACCTATTTTGTACTTGCCTACCACCTAACTAACTATTGCTACCTGGCTTCCTTAGCAAACTTGGTACTGATACCTACCTAACCTACGGAGTACGGAGTACTAACTGTGATAACTGTGATAACTGGTATCCTGCTTTGCCTGCCTGCCTCAAGCCTCTTGATCATATTTCCAGCCAAATTATCCACCCAACCTGCCGCCGCCTCATACTGCCAACTGGTGATTCCAGTTACTGCACACGTCTATCCGTATCCGTACCGTTTTCATAATCTCTGCACCGAGAATCCAGCCTTGCACCCGTCCAAGATCCAGACCAAAGCCTAGCCTCTTGCTGCCAAACTAGCCAACTCTTGCACACACCTCTTTCTATCGCTTTTTCACACTTCCTCTCCTTCCTGACTGTAATTCCGGTCTAATGCTTTTTCCAAACAAGCTCGATTCCAACATCCCCACCCCCCACCTCTTCATCGCCCATACTCGCCCTCGCCCTCCTCTCCTTCTCTTCCTTCCCGTTTGTCCGCCATCCCGCCCCCAACGTCTATCCCACTACTTCGTCTTGTCCGATCGTGGCTCTTCGGTTACCAAGTAATCCAATTACTCGTCTTGTCTCGACTCGTCTTCGCATCACCGGTACTCAGTGCAACCGACCTCGTCCACCACTCGTCATCGCTTCGCCGCCCCGTCCATCACCGAAGCACGCCGCACGCGATCCCCGATCCCACCCACATCGGTAGTTGCCTGTACCTTAGACCTGTTCGCGACGTTGCGCAACCCTCCCAGAAACTCTCTCTCAACCGACCAAGACCAACAGACATGTTCCGACTGCTGCCTCCAACTTGCTAGTTTGGATCTCTGCTGGCCTGGCGCATGCCATTTCTACATTGCACCGGCCCGGCACCTCTACCACCTGTCTCGGCTGACCCCCAGCGTACTTGCATCACCAGCTTTCCCTACACCACGGGCCATGGGCGCGTCCGCGCAGCCTGAGCCCGCCGACATGGCCGCTTCCGACTCTCTCCATCCCACCGGCATTCTCACAACTACCGCCCCAGCAATCGCTGCCACCGATGCTGCCTCGCCGGCCCCCGCACATGTCGTCCCCGAAACCGAAACCGACCATGTCGCTGTCGACTCCAACCTCAAATCGAATACCACCGCCATTCATGCCCACGCCGCCAGCAATGGCCGTGCTGGCAGTCCTCGATCCCTTGGAGGCGGACGCTTCTTTCGTGATCCCCTCGGTATACCCGTCCAACACAGTCGCTCTCAGTCCCAGAGCCCTTTTCGTCTCGCCATGCCCACCATCTCCCCAGCCCAGCTGTCCTTTTCCGCCATGCAGTATCTGCCCGTCCCCGTCCTCGTTCTCAACAGCCTCAAGACCGTCGTCCTCGCCAACGAGGCCATGGGCAGAATGATGGGCATCATAACCAACGACACTGACGACGACGACACTTCGCTCACCATCGATCGCCTCCGCGGCCAGACCCTCTCCCAGGTCGGTATCGACATGCTGCAGGACGGCAAGCCTGTCTGGGTCACCTGGGAGACCTTCTTCGACACCTTGGTTCACGAAATCGGCGCCCATCCGCCTGCTTCCGACCAAGACCAGCTGTCCGATGCCGCTACCGCCGGTGACGCTACTCCCACCATCAACGGTCCCGTGAGCCCTTGCAAACAACGCCGTGGCACTCCCACCAAGCCCGCCCAGGACGCCATAGTCGAAGTCATCATTTCCAGAAAGGGCTTGCACAAGACTACCTTTGACAGTCGCTACAAGTCCAAGGAGTCAGAATTTCATGCCTTTGCCAAAATGATCGTCACCGTTTGGGAAGTCGAGAACAAACAAGTCTACTTCACCCTCACCTTTACCAACACCCAGTCCACGCCCTCGACCCCCGTCAACAACAAAAAGAGCGTCGCCAAGTCTAGCGTTCTCGAAGCCGCCGAGCGAAAATCCATCAACAACTCCAACCCCTCCTCTGTCGCCTCCAATCGAGACCCGAGCTCCCCAGCTCTCAACACACCCAGCGTCCTCACCATGTCTACCAGTCCTTTCCCCCCCATGGGCCCGCCCTCCATTGCAGCACACTCACCTTCTAGTACACCCTCTGTTCTGCAGAAAATCATTCGCATGAAGGATGCGCTCCTGGACAATACTCATATACCTATCCTAGCCATGTGGAAGGATGGCAGTGTTACATTTCCCAACAAGGCTGCTCGTTTATTGCTTCCACACGACGCTGATCTTGACTCGTCATCTGACGGCTTCGACTTGCTCAAAAACTGGGAAGTCTGGACCGAGGACTTTGCAAGAAGGCTAGAGCTCGACGAACATCCCCTTTCAATCCTGCTCAAGACAGGCATACCCTTTGACAGCTTTCGTGTTGGTGTCTTTGACTCGCAAGGCAAGCGCATAGTATATGACCTTCTCGGCGAAGCCATCACCGACGAAAAGTCGGGCGAATGTCTTGCCGGTGTTGTCACTTTCCGAGACGTTACCGTAATGGCGGAAGAAATCACCCTCATCAAGGAGCGCGATGAGGAGCGCTTCAAAATTATTTGCGACACCATGCCCCAGCTGGTGTGGACTGCTACCGCCCAGGGACTGCACGATTTCTTCAACACTCGGTGGTACACGTATACTGGGCTGACCCCTGAGCAGTGTCTTGGCCTGGCCTGGGAGACGTGTTTTCACCCAGACGATAAGGTCGAGGCTCTATCAAGATGGCGCAGATCTCTCGAAACGGGAGACCCCTACTTTATGGAATACCGTTGCCGCAATAAAGAAGGTGAATGGCGATGGTTCCTGGGGCGGGCACTCGCCGTGCGAAATCCAGAGACTGGAGAAATTGAAAAATGGTTTGGCACCTGTACCGATGTCCACGAAAGTATCGAGACGAAGCTGGCAGCCAAACAAACACGCCAGCAGCTCCTCAGCGTCCTTGCACACTCTCGTGTCACCATCTTCACCGTTGATCCCAATCGCCGCGTGACGATGCTCGAGGGAGCTTTGATCTGGTACACCACGTACGAGGACACTGAGAAGGGCCGTTGGTTCATTGGTGAGGACATGTACACCGTCTTCAATAAGCTTACCGAGCAAATGCCTGAAGGGGAACGACCGGACTGGCTCAATTCTATTGAAGAACTCCTCGAGGGCAAGTGTTCAGAAGACATCAAAGAACATGGCCTTGATGACCGCTGGTACCGCACGCGCTTTCTTCCCATGTACGGCAAGAGGCCGCAGAATGGGAAGCGAGCCAACGTCGAAGGTGTCATTGGCGTCGTCATGGATGTTACCGAGCTAAAGGATAGCGAGGAAGCCCTTCGCGAACAATCGCGCGCCAAGCACAGGGCCATTGCAAACGAAGCCGCCGCCAACGAAGCCAATCGGCTCAAGAGCCAGTTCTTAGCAAACATGTCGCACGAAATTCGAACCCCCATCACCGGCGTCCTCGGTATGGCCGAGCTTCTTGGCGACATGTGTCTGGACGAAGAGCAGCGTGACTATGTTGACAATATTCAGAGCTCTGCGACATCTCTGCTTACAGTCATCAACGATATTCTCGACTTTTCCAAGGTGGAATCCGGCCGACTCGATATCGAGGAAGTTCAATTTTCGCTGTCCATCATCCTAAAAGAAGTTGTGCGCATGCTGAAGTTTGCAGTCGAACGCAAGAACCTCGATTTCCAGTCCAACATTGGCGACGACATCGAAAACGACCTCGCCGTCATTGGTGATCCTGGCCGCGTGCGCCAGATCATCACCAACCTGCTTACAAATAGTATCAAGTTTACAAGCCACGGCTATGTCCGATTCTCAGTGGTAAAAGAAAAGGAAACGGCAGACTCCATCATTGTAAAGTTTGTCATTGAAGACACTGGTATCGGTATCCAGGAAGACGTCCGTCGAAAACTCTTTCAGCCCTTTAGCCAGGGAGATGCTTCGACTGCCCGCAGATTCGGCGGAACCGGTCTTGGCCTCACCATCTGCAAAAATCTCCTCGACTTGATGCGTGGCGAGATTACGCTCGAGTCGACAGTGGGAAGTGGTACGACGGCAACCTTTTGGATTCCTTTCCATAAGCCTCAGCGGCGCAAGGCACAGAATATCGCCGCTGGTACTATCCCCGACCGCCTACAGTCGGACCTCAGCATATCTTGCAACAGCTCAGAATTTGAAAACGCCATGGCTGCTACGCCTTCAGCCTCTGATGGTTCTGGACTCTCTGAACTTCGTCGCCGCTACTCTGTGCGGTCATCTCAGTGTGTCGAGCAGGATCTTCCCCGATCTGAACGAGCTGCGTTTCACATTCTTGTCGTCGAAGACAATGCAGTAAATCAAAAGATTGCAACGCGCACGATACGAAAACTCGGCTTCCAAGTGACTGCGGCATGGAATGGCAGAGAGGCTTTGGAGTATGTGCTCGGAGCGAGTGAGGGCCGAAATGTCAAGCCTGACATCATTCTCATGGATGTTCAGATGCCAATCATTGATGGCTACAAGTGCACGCATTTGATGCGGCATCACCGTCCGTACAAGTGTCTCATCCACAATGTTCCCATTGTTGCCATGACAGCCTCTGCCATCCAAGGCGACCGGGAAAAGTGCAAGAGAGCTGGCATGGACGACTATCTGGCCAAGCCGGTGACAATGTCCATTCTGGAGCGCATGCTGATTCGCTGGTGCGTATCGCGCCGCCGAGAGAGCAGTGTCGCTGACCGCGCGGTGTCTGACTGCTCTGAGCTGAGCGAACACTGCGATGCGTCTAGCATCCCCCACACTGCTGTCGGGAATAACGCCACCGTTTCACAGAATAGCCTCGATTTCGGCAATGAAACGCAAGACGACTCGACAGGCGGTCCGGTCACGCCGACACCGGCCACCGCCAACGGCCGCGACGAACTGTCGCCCTTTGATTCGCCGTCCATGGTCAACATGCCGCCACGAGTCCCGCGTCCCGAACGAGACGAGGAGTTCTCCAGCATGCTGCAGGAGACGAAGCTCATTGATGCCGCAGGTGGACCGGCAGCCAACTTGCGCAGCAATAGCTATCAGGAACAGGGCTCCGGCGAGGCGCTGACGGAAGCCAACGTCACCAAGCTTGGGATTGAAAACAAGCAACCTCACAGCTAGCGGCCAACATCAAAGGACACCACATCCCCACAAAGTCTTGATGACTTTTTTCATTCCTCAAAAAGTATATGGAAGCGACGATGAGCGGTTTGGTTTTATTTTTCTGGCCACGTTTTTTTTCCATCATGAAAGTGGTTGTTTGGGTACTTTTTCTCTTTTCACCGGCGCAATGCTACTTGTTCTCGAGCATCCGGGTACAGAGATACAGACACATGGGTCTCATTGGGCGCTATAATATTCGTTGGATAATTGCAGGGATAAATCCTTCTTCAAGTCTCTTGGCATTGTTCCCTCTTTCCATGACATTTTCCTTCTGGGCGAGAACTTCTGGCACAGACGTTGTTTCACGTTTTTCCTTTCCGCCTGCATGGTAGCCCCCTCGCCTGATGGGGGCCACTACTAACTTTAAGCTGTTGCGGGGAAACCGGATTACTATGCTCCTTTTATTTTTAAGGTTTGCCATTTTGCATTTATTGTTACAAAGGGAGAATTTTCTTCGGAGGAAAACATCTTTATTTAGAATGGGAGACTATATGGGGAGAGGTGGGGAAAAAACATGGATATGACATGGTGATGAGCTTTTGATACACACAGGCTACTAACAGGGACAAGCAAGGATAATGATTCACGGCGGTCCGCGTACTGTCTTTTATGTACCTGACCAATTGTAATGGGGATACAACAATAGAAAAAGAAGAACATGATTCAATCAGAAGAGTAATATGAAACTTCATGATTTTCAATTAAGAGTATTCGGAAAGGCGGAAATGTACCATTCCTTGACTGGATGCGACCTCGTAATGCAAGGATGATGCTGACACACCACCATGTGATACACGACAAAAGTTTTGACACGACATGAGACGATGGATGATAAAGTTGACGACACAAGTTGACAAAGGATATGACTGCTCTCCGTTTGCTTTTGAATGAAACAATTTCAAGCAGGCCTCGGGCCAATAAATGCATACAAATATGAATGGAAATAAAAAATAATAAAAAGAAATTGGCAATAACCCAGCAAACCCCGTTTCCATCCAATAAAACCAAATACTCCCGTCTATCTGCCTTGTACAAGTGTAGTGTTTAGAAATGTTCCTTCCAGAAACGGAACTGGACCTCACGAGCTGTAGCGCTCTTGCAAGCAGCTTTGATGTCGCGAGCTAAAGACATCATATTAGTAAAATAAAGAGCTTTGTGTGTTGCGTCAAGAGCATCAAAAGCTTACCAGCTGCTGAGGGACCGCAAAAGTAGACACCAACGGTGGAGCGCATGCTCCCCTCCAGGCCGTTAATGTAGGAGCGGTCGAGGATGCCGTCGCGCATCGTGGTGAAGAGGCGGCGAAAGTCCGGACGGCCAAACTGTGTGCGGGCCTTGAGCTCGGTGAGGGGATCGGCGTTGGCGCCCACGCTGTTGAGGACAATATTTTGCGTCGTGTCCATGTCGAGCTTCTGCGTCAGGTACGTGTGAATCTTGAGGAACTCGACGCCGTTGCTGCCGGGTAGGCGCGCGGCCTCGTTGGACTGCTCCTCGAGTGAGGACAGTAGCGTCTGGAACCACTCAAACGAGCCCGTGTCCTTGCAGACCCAGATGAACTCGACACGGCGAAGACGCGTAGGCGGGTTGGGCGAGTTGCGCAGGTGCCAGATGTTCTTGAGGATCGAGGCCCACGGCGTGACACCGATACCGGTGCCGATGAGAACGGCAATTTCATTCTCAAACACGTCCTCGGCAGGCGCTCCATACGGGCCGTCGACGCGGAGGCCGGGCATCTGCTGGCCGTTTTGCAAGGCGACTTCGTACATGCCCATGGGGTCCACGCCGTCATACAACTTCGCTTGGGCGTTACCGGCACCGAGAGCATCACCGAGAGCCTGGGTAAAGTCACCGACTTGGCGGACGTGGATGGACACGTACGGGTCGAATGGGCACGAGGTGATTGTAAAGGGATGCCACTGATACTTGGAGATGGAGGGGATCTGGAGGAAGAGCCACTGCCCAGCCTTGTATCGGAAGGAAGGCTTGTTGAATTGAATCTCGACGACGTCGTACGGGTGGCGAACGACTCGAGCGATCCTGGTCTCGCGGCGTGCGCGAATCTCGCGGTACAGACGCTCCATCAGATAGAAACCGCCAGTCCAGAGCTCCCAGCGCCAGCCGAGATAACCGATGCAATGCGTCCAGTATTGCTCGCCCGCAAATGGCGAAAAGGCGTCGACAGAATCACGAACAAAGCAGCCGGTGGTGTGAGTGTAAAGTGCTAAGAAAAAAGGAATAAACAGATGGTGCGTGTACCAAAACGTCTCAAAGGACTGTTGACGAATACGCGAGTGGGCTGTGGTGTACATGAACAGCATGCAAAGCAGCATAACGTGTCCAGTGATGCCACCAGGTTGGGCATAATGAATCTGGACAGCAGAGACGGGTCGGATCTGGGTCTTCTCGACATTGTAAAAGTTGACGTAGTGAGCGGAGACGTGGGCAATGGTGAATATTAAGAGCGAGTAGGCGAGTTGTCGGTGAAGCCATATATTTTCGTCAAGTGGCAGGAATCGAAGTTTGGGACGGATCCATCGCATGATTGTGCGACAAACAGGGAGCAGAATGAGCATTCCGTCGACACTGAGGACGAGACCAGCACCACGAGAGATCCAAACCGAGAATTTTAGAGAGTTGAGACCAGCGAGTCGCTCATCCGAGGCTTGCTTCCACCTAGTCGTTGCGTGAGCATCAGTTATCACTATGTCGGTCAATGAGACTCACCATCCGTAGGCGAAGATGCCCCAGTGAAATGTCCAGAAAAGAACATGAAATGTGAGTTTTCGAGCAGTAAATTGCTTTAGAAAGAGCTCGCGATAACCTAATTGTCCAGCCATGTTGAGGTAGAGATTTAGTTGATCATAAGGATGATGGGGGATGTTGTGTCGACCGGCGACAATACTGCTGGGAGGACGACGTATTCGAGAGTATTGGCTCGTGACGTATAAACTCAAGTCTTGATGTGAAAGAATGAAAATGCTGTCGCTCAAAGGCCCAAACAACAAGGAAACTGGAAACGAAAGGCAGGATTAGATGTATTGGAAAAGAGATAATCGATCTGAGCCAGCAGGAGGAAGAAATGAATAGACACCGTTGGCCCCAGGTCGGAAGGCTGAGACGGAAGAAAGGAAAGAAATGGGACGAGAAGAGAGGAAGCGATATGGGCCGAGTGAAGGAGATAAATGCTGGGGGTACAGAGCGAGGCAGGAAACTTGGGCTCAACAACGGGGCAAGGCTATCCAGGACGTGTCGCAGAGTGAAGGGAAACCAGATCCGGTCTTGTTGGTGCAGGACCAGTGCTTCAATTCATTCGGATAAGTGAGCTCCCAAGGCTTTTGAAACCAAAGCCTCGGTGAAGGCTTGAACTGTCAGCAGCGGCGCTGTCCTGGCGTACAGGTGGTGCAGACGGGTGGCGGACAATTTTCGTCTCAGGATTTAGGATGAGAACAAGGTAAAGTTTGAGCCCAAGGAATCAGACTACAGAGGTTGCGACGAAGGGGGCCGCAAATATGCGACGCAGAGCGTGAGAGAAGCAGTTGGAGAATGCGGGTGTTTCGAAGATGCCTAGGGTGTATTGGGATGGCAGGACGTCGCCATGCAGAGTGAAGGCCGCAGAAATCGGAAATCGGGGGGAGTCGAGTCGAGAAAGACTGCAAGAGGTTTGCGCGTGAGCGAAAAGCGTCTATTGTGTAAGAAGCAAAAGAGACGAGACAAAGTCGTGCGGCTGGGCAGCGACTTGTACTATCGAGTTGACGAACTTCAACGGCAGTGGGAGGGACCATCCCCGCCAGAGGTCCATTTCAACCCTGGGGCAAGGAACAAAGCCAACGCTAATGGAGGGGACAATCGAGACTGCTCGTGCTCTCAGTGGCTGCATAAATTTGGCATAGAGCGGGCCCGGCGCTTAGAGATTCGAATGTGGCCAAAGAGCGACGGCTGTGGCTGCAGTGTGACGGAGCTAATGTCTGGGTTGAGGACGGGGTGGACGCGGTGTGTGGGTTCGGCAGACCAGAAATCACAAAGCATGACCCGTGGACGGGTCATGGTGATGATGGTGCAAAATGGGCTGACCAAGGGAAAATGATGCTGTCGAGAGTCTTGGTCTTGGTATTGCACATTTTAGCATAGACCGCCAAGCGTTTGCAGCAGGACAGGTAGCTGGCAGCTGGCAGCTGGCTGAGCGGTGAGGTGGGAATACGGCAGAATTACATTGCCGTTTGTTTGCATCGTCGACGGATGGAATCACCGTGGCCCAAGCTAATCTTCTTTCTATTCTTGATTCGCCAGTGCCCAGCCAGCCTCTTTCCATTCATCACCTTATGATTCGACGCCGGCTCATATCTCCCCATCCCTTGACAGCCCCATTTACCCTCACGCTTTCAACCCCGCGAAAGTGCTCGACGCAGCGTGTTTCAGCCGCATCGGAGACGGCAACGAACATGCTCCTGCACAGACTACATCTCATGCACGCTTGCTACGTCTGATCATCCGTTCCTCAGCTGCCTTCATCACCCTCTGGAAGCGGCCGTAATATATCCGGCGCCAGATCGCACAACGTACAAAGGCGCAGCTATTTGGTGCATGTCATACCTGGTCTACCTCTGTGAGCTGATGCAGACTCGCACGACAGAATCCGCGTGGCTCCCAGCCAAGAGACTGGTGGCGGCCGCTGAGCGCTTAAAGTGAGGTTGTCGGCCACCAATGTTTGTCCAACTACAGCATGGATGCGAAGTGATGGGTCACCGCTGAAAAGCCACGTCAACAAAATAGAATACGCCGTTGAAGGCCTGACTGCATCGCATCTACGGCCGCTCGCAAACAGACAAACAGGCACTTCATGCAGGTCCTGACAGCCGTAGACACCCAAAGGAGCGCCATAGTTATATTTTGAGATCCTGCCAATGTACAGTCCCCGAACGAAGCCACCAAACGTGCTGCAGCGCCAGTGCAAGGACCATGTTTGCTTGTAGGATCTATCCGTAGCGGGCGGCGTCTGAAAATTTTAGATCATCCGGTCATCTCGCAAACTCCCATGAGCGCTAGTATGATCAGTTGTGATCGAACGTGGCCATTGAGTGCCAAATCTCAATTAATCTACCACAATAGATCGTCACCCGACAATATTCCGGTAGGGTCACACTGCGCCGGCACTTGCAGCCATGTGCGCTGGAGGGCTGCTATTTTGACAGCAGAATCTGGTCAATTGACAAAAGAAGTGGGCCCCTGTTCACTAGCGCCACGCTAGTGCTCACTAGCGTGGCGCTAA
>JAEIJG010001348.1:0-11637 GCA_037289395.1 Beauveria scarabaeidicola
ATATATTATAGTATATTATAAGGGATTATCTTAGATTATAGGTTAATTTTTATATTAGGGTTCTAGTAAAGTCTTTATTACTTACTTATATATAAGTAGTACTTAAATATTATATTCTACCTATAGATAGATAGTTAGATAGAGAGGTAGAATTAGGTTTTAGAGTATTATTTATATACCTTTTATAATAAGGAATAAGATAATTAGGTTAAAAAGCTATTAATAGCCTAATTAGCGTATAATATAAGCTTATATAATATAATAGGTGTGGTTCTAGCGTATTTATTATATAGTAAGTATCCTAAATTACTAGGAGTAAAAGGCTACCTATTATAGCCTAATATCTAAGTAGAGGAGTATATATAAGAACTTAGAAAGGCTTATAAATATACTATAAAATAACTATAATAAAGCTATAAGGTATAAAAGAAGTAATATAACTATAAGTAAATAAGTTATAACTTTAAGGCTAGTAACTAGGTTCTACTTTCTATAAAGAACCTTAATTTATAATAACTAAGTAAAAAACTTATAATAAAGTATATTAGACTATATTAAATTAAGTAATATATAAGAACTAGTGGTTTAGCCTTTAAGCTTTAGCTACTAGTAATAATAAAGATTTATAATATATTTAATACTATAAGCTTAGAGCTATATATAAGTTATAAAAAAGTATTAGTTATATAATAAAATTATATTATAGTTAAAGATAATACTTATAAGGTTAAGTAAATTATAGTTTATAAATACTAAGATAAAAGACACTTATTCTAGGTTAAATAGCTAGGGTATAATAAGGTAAAAAACTTATAGCTAAAGAGATCTAACTTTATAGATAATAATATATTTATATAATATAAAGAGGATCTTTATATAAAGATAATTATAAAAAAGTAGTAGTAAAAGAGTAAAAAGACTATAGTAACTTATATTTATACTAAAAAATTAATTTATTAAAAAAAGAAAAATTTAAAAATCTAGCTACCTAACTAGTAAGAATATATATAAAGAGTATATAACTAGTATATTACTTAGGAGTAGAGGGCTCTATAGCGCTATTAGCACTATCTTAGTATAAGGGGGGTATTATACCTATCTCTATAATAATATTATTATATATAATAATATCTACTACTAATATACTATAAGTAGACTAGTAATAAGTTAATAGGGAATATATAATAAAAGAGAAGAGACTTACCTAAGTAAGCTATATAACTATATATACCTATACTAAGGTAGTATATACCTTTACTATCTAATATATAACTAGTATATACTTATAAGTTATAAGTTTATTTTTATTAACTACCTTATATACTTACTTTAAGTATATTTATTATAACTAAAGCTATATTACTTTTATAATAGCCTAGTAAGTTAGTTATAAGTTAAGGGAGAAAGTATTATAATTAGACTTTATCTTATAATAAGGTAGGTAATAGAATATACTAAAGGTATCTAGTAATATTATAAGTAGTTAGTTATACTAGTATATATTACTTTTTATTATATAAGTAAAGTATATATTTAGATAACTTAGTATTTAAATAAGGAATTAATAAGAAATATATAACTAAGGAGTAAGAGATATACTTAATATTTACTAGTACTTATAAGCTAGGTTATCTTAGGTTATAATACTTTATTTAATATAATAATAATCTTATAGGATTTTAAATCTAGCGGCTAGTTAATAGTAAGTATATAGAGATTATATAAAGAAACTTACTTATTCCTAGATACTACTAGTAGTACCTTTACTTTAGTAACCTTCTCCTCTACTAATAACTAAGGCTATTTCTTAGTAGACTTAGTAGTAAATTAGTAGTAAATAAGTAGTAACTATATAGTAAAGAAGCAATAGATAAAGAAGGGAATATTTATATATTATTAAAAAAAAGATTTTTTTATTATAAAGTTACTATTTATAGGTTAATAATTAGTATATAATAGTAATATAGAGTAGAAGTAAAGAGAATATATAATATAAGAGTAAGAAAAAATAAAGAGGACTTTATAAAAAGTTAGTAATTAAATAAAGAAAAGAATACTATAAGAGGGTAGTAAGTATAATATATAATAAGTGTTATAGCCACTAGCTATAGCTACTAAATATAACGCTCTTATTAGCTTATATCATTAAATAACCTATAACTATATAATAGACCTATAACTCTCGATAGGGTAAATATAGCCCTAAGTAAGTAAGAACATTAACACTAAGAACCCTACATATCATACTATACGACCCTTATAATACTAACACTAATTAGTGGTTATAAAACTATAGATAGTTAGGAATTACTAAGAAGAGATAAGCTTTTTATTTTAATATAAAAATATTATACTACTAAATAAGCTAATTTAATAGGTCTAGCTACTATAAACACACTACTCCCCTATAGAGTTTTCTTAAATATAACCTCTTCTTAAAAAAGATCTAGTAACTATTAAGTCACTAATTCCTAAGAGATTTAATTATCTTATTCTATTATAAGAAATTAAAACTATTAAATTTATCTAATAATATAATATCCTTATTATAATAAGGTAATAAGAATATAGATAATAGGGGGGCCCTTATATATCTAGGAATTATTACTAAATATATAAAATTTATCTTAAGTAATTAAGAAGATATAAGACTATTAATAATTAATACACCTACTACTATTATTACCTAAATTAATAATACTATTATTAACTTTATTTATATAAATAATAATAATAACTTAAGAGGGATATTTATATATATTATTAAGGACTTTACCCTCTAGATAATAGTAACCTTTACTAAGGGGAATCTACTTATTATCTATAGCTTCTATAACTAGTTATATAAATATAGTATTTATATAGTTAAGTAGCTAAGATACTTAATTATAAAAGCACTTAATAATCTATATAAAAAGAAAGAAATACTAGAATAAGATAATTACTAGCTACCTTAAGTTATCCTTAAGAGAAGAGTAATAAAGGCTATAGCTACTAGAGTAGCTAGCTTTAGGACTAATAATAATATATATTAACTAGAGATAGGTTAAGGCTAAGGCTAAGACGTTAGTAGTTAACTATAGGTTATTAATATCTCTTATAAGCTTAAGTAACTAGTAAAAAGTTACTTAGACTATAAGAAATACTCTAGTAAAAGGGATAAATTTATCTATATTAAACTTAATATCTTCTATAATAAATATAACCGCCTTAAAGTACTAGAAGTAATATAAGGAAGAGTACTACCTATTATACTAATTAGCGCTACCTCTAAGTACTATATAATATAGTTATCTTACCTAAGGCTAGATTATAATAGTTTTATATTATACCTTAAGTATTACTTTAAGTTACTAATTATAATAAAAAGATACTATACTAAATAGTATACTCTTAGTCTTTAGAAAATAATTAATAAGAGCCCTAGTAAGCCTATAACTAAATATATTAACTATATTATTAATTAAATTTAGAAACTATACTATAGCCTTAACTAAGAAAGAGGTAATAGTAATAATAAGAAAAGAGAGGCTTTTTATAGCGCTATTATTAATATTAAGGCTTATACTATAGTATTAATAAAGCTAGACCTAACGTTTAATAGCCTTACTACTAAGCTTAGGTAGGTAGCTAATTTATATAAGAGGAAGAAGGCTACTAATTATTAGGCCGCTTTTATTACTAATTAAGAATACTATAATTATCTAGTTAATAATAATAACTACTACCCCGCCTATAATAATTAACACTAATAAGCTCTAAATACCTATAGTAATACCCTAGGTAATTCTAGCTAATTTAGAGGGTATACTAAGAAATATTATATATATAGTAAGACTAGCTACTAGTTAATAAGGCACTCTAACTCTAAGTATACTATATCTTATAATATATAATTTAAAAAGAAGAACTATAGGTTATTACTAATAGAAAAAAGGTTCTAGTTATTCCTAACTAAATTTAAATATAATAAGTACCCTAATAAGGTAGATAAGCTACTAAAGTAAATATATACTACTAACCTCTTTAATAATAATAACTATAATAATAAAGATAAACTTAGTAAGAATTTCTTTACCTTATTAATAAGTATTACTAATAACTTCTTTATAGCTAATATACCTACCTTAGGTGAAGTTATAGCTATACTTACTAACTCTACTACCCGCCACACCCTATTAGCTAACTAACTAAGCTAACCTAGTGACTATAGTCACCGCGCTACTACTATACCTATATTAGACCTAGGAATAACTCTAGAATATAGCGATATCTATATATTAATATTAAGATATTATAAATAAAGTTTTTAGAGAATTCTACTAGATATAGGTGCCTTAGGTAACTTAATAGTAGGTATACTATAGGTTAAGGTATTACTAAGAATAATATTATATCTTAAGATTAAGGATACCCCTATATTAATTATTAAATTTAGTACTAGCTTTACTATATCTAAAGGTAGAGTTTATATACTAATAAGCCTAGGAATAATTAACTTTAGAATCCTATTAACACTAATACCTTTTCTATTCTTATTAACTAATATAGATAAGATAAAGGTTAAATTTAATAACCTAGATAACCTATTAATCTAAGGTAATAAATAGATTCTAGTTATAAGGTAATAAGGCCACCCCTAATAGTAAATTAATACTACTAAAAGTATAGCTTTTATACTCTTTAAAACCTAGCTTTATTAGCTATATTAATAATTTAAGTATCCTTCTATTAATTAACTAAGCTAAATCCTAAAGTATACTAATAAGGAATTTAATCTTAAATTTATTAAGAAGATTAATAAAGTATACTATTACTATTAGATAAATATATAAGCGCTTAGCTAATTTAAATTTACCCTTAAAGATAACCCTAAGTTTAACTTTAAGATAATTATAAATATCTTCTATATCTAAGGATACCTAGTACTTTATATAGTTAATTCTACTATAATATTCTAGGCTACCTAATTCCTAGTATAAACTAGCTAGAAGGCTTAAGATATATTTAATATAATTAAGGAATACTAGATAAATATATATATTAGTCTACTAAACTATATTATATATAATACTAATAAGAACTTTACTTCTACTAAATTTAAAAAGTATATAAAGTCCCTAAATATCTAGACTTATAAAGCCCTTATTAAAGCTTATAATACTATTAGTAAAGTAAAAAGATACTATAAAGTCCTCTATTATACCTATAAAATCCTTAATAAGGAAATAAGTATTAATATAACCTCTAACTAGAAATTATAAGTAGTTATTAAAGCTATTAATAATATTATTAGACCTAATAATATTATATTAACTTTACTAGTATTTAAAGTATACCCCTAATTAACTAATACCTCTTTACCTAATATATTTATCTCCTATTATATTAAAACTATCTAGAAAGCTATTAATAAAGTTAAAAAGCTCTTAACTAAGAGGTAAGTAAGAGATACCCTTAGGATAAAGAATAGCCTAGTTACTAGTTATATTAGAAGCCTTCCCTTATAATTAAAGATATCTATATTCTAAAAGAAAGGTAGCTAGTAAGGGCTATATAGACTTATTATTATATATAGAGAGATATATACCTTAGATATATTATATAGTCTAGCTAATTTTTAGTTAATAGTTATTAGGCTATACCTAAGAGAAACCTTAGCTTTTACTACTAGTAAACCTAGGCTTAATATTACTAGAAGAAGTAATATAGAGAGTATACTAATTACCCTTACTACTAATAACACTACTACTAGAAGAAGTGGTAGAGAGAGTACTATAACTACCCTTACTACTAGCGAGCCTAACGCCCCCGCTAGAAGAAGTGGTAGAGAGAGCGCTATAACTACTCTCACTACTAGCGAGCCTAGCGCCGCTAGAAGAAGTAGTAGAGAGAGCGCTATAACTACTCTTACTACTAGTAAACCTAGTAATAATAAAGATATAATAAAGGAGAAAAGAGAGAAGGAATTAGAAGGGGGGCTAGTACTAAGGAGGTTAATATAATTAGGATATAATAAGTATAACTAGAATAAGGCCTTATTAGCTAAATTTATTTTTAATAAAGTTTTTTTTAATAAGATATTTTATAATAAATCTATATTTAATAAAAACTTCTAAATAAAAGCTTTTTCTAATAATACCCTCTTTAATAAAGCTTTTATTATTATTAAGAAATAAATTAATTAAGAGCTAGTTATTAAGTTATAAGAAAAAGGCTTAATAACTATACTAGGCTAGTTATTTAAAAAATCGAATTTTAATAAGGTTAAGTAGTTATTTAATAAAGGTATTTTTAAATTTAAATAATATAATAAAAATAAATATAGCTAATATTACCTTTTTAAGGTATAAATAGTATATAAGGTAAAAGGTAAAGGTACTAAGAAGCCTTATAAGAAATCTTACCTAGTGATTTATAGCTATAATAACTAAGGTAAATTTATTATATTAATAGAATTATAAATAATTTAGAGGAATAGCTAGAGGCTACTTATTATACTAGCTCTTTTATTTACCTAGAGAAAGATTAGCCTCTAGATAAGAGATATTACCTAGGTATATATATAATTAAATACCCCACTCTAATAAGTTATCCTTATAAAGCTATTATAATAACTTTATAACTAATACTTAGAGGGTATAATTATAAGGGTAATTAAGTCTTTATATAGTATTATAAAAGTAAGCACCTACTAGTAGATAACTTATTAAAGTACTATTATAAGTAGCTTAGTATAATTACTTTAACCTTTAACCTATACCTTATAATCTCTATAGGTAATAAATTTAGCTTTATAAGAATATAAATAAATAATATAATAAGCCTAAGTAATAAAAATTTTACCTAACTTAAGAATAAGAAGCTTATAGCTACTAGATTTACTACTAAGCTAAAGGAATTCTTTATAGTAGAAATACTACTACTTTTTAATAGTTACTAAATCACCTTAGGCCTTAATAACTCTATTATAGTTACTTAGAAAGGGTAAGCTAATAGGTTAGCCCTCTTAGTAATAAAGTAAGAATATATAGAATAATAAGCTTATAGAGTATATCTATTAACTATTTACTAGCTAGAAGCCACCTATAACCTTTCTATAATAGCTTAATAAAAGGAGCTAAATAATAATAATTTTAAATAGCTTTACTACTATTTATAATAGTAAATAGATAATATAAAGAGAGGGCTTTAATATATCCCTATTAACCTTACTAAGGCTAAACTCTTTACCTTTATTAATAGATTATTTACTAATAATAAAGACTTAAGCTCCTAACTAGGTTATATTATTATCCTAGGTAATAAGGATTAAGCTAATAACTAGAGCCTCCTAAGAGATAATATTATTATATATAACTTAACTAAATTAAAGAGAGTAATATAAAATACCCTAATAAGTAAATTATATAGTATAATATAAGGAGTAAATATTATATATACCTTTAATTTAATACTAGTAATAATAACTAAGAGGCTTAGCCTCCTAGAGATCCTAATAATTCTAATAATTAATTCCTTTTTATTATATAAATACCTAGTTAAATTAGGCACTATAAAAGAGAAATAACTTATAATTAATATTATAGTGCTCTAATAATTATATAAATAAAGAGAGGTATATAAGATAAGATAGATTAATAATAACTATAACCTAGCTAATACTATAATAAAGGTATTACTAAATCTAATACTTAAGAGTCTTATTAATATAAATAAGATAAATATTAAGATATAAGGATAAGTAGCTTATAATAATATAAAGGAGTAATAACTAGAGAAGCTAGTATAAAGGCGTAGAAGAGGTATAGAGGTATAAAGTAGAAGAAGGATATACTAGATATATATATATTAGAAGAATCTACTTTTTATTATATTTTTAATAGAATTAAGCTAATTTAGCTTAAATTAAGGAATTTAATAATTTTTAGCCTTAAAAGAGAAAGACTACTAGTATTATAGCTACTAGCTATAGCCACTAAATATAGCGCTCTTATTAACTTGTATCGTTAAATGACCTATAACTATATAATAGACCTATAACTCTTAATAGGGCAAATATAGCCCTAAGCAAGCAAGAACATCAACACTAAGAACCCTACATATCATATCGTACGACCCTTATGATACTAATAATAAGGGTATACTTATAAAAAGAATAGTTAGCTAAAGAAGAAAGAAAAAAAGGGAAAGAAGAAAGGGCGGAAAATGCCTTTTATAGAGATTATAAAGGCATAATATTATAAAGGTATAGTAATAAGTAAATTTAGTATTAAAAGAGGCTATTATTATATTAAAGAAGTTATTTAGAGTATAACTTATATTATATATAAGCTATATGTTTATTAAGAGCTTATAGGGAAAAGGCTATGCTTAAGTGATATATAATAAGGTAATTAATAGGAATAATAGGGGAAAGGTAAGAGAATTAGATATATTATAAAAAAGAACTATTCTAAGAGAAATATATTATATATAAGGTTCCTAGTATTATAAGACACTATGTGTTTATTAAGCGTTAATAAGGAGGAAGCTATTTATAAGCCTAATATAGTTAGTATACTTATATATAGCTAATATATATATAATAATAATAAGTATATAAATAAGGCTAAAGAGCTTAATATAAGAAAATAAGCTTTACCTTAGATAAGTAAGGAGGTATAAAAAGAGGAGGTAGAAAGGAGGGTAGCCTATTATAGTATAGCTATATTATAAGTAAGAGAATATAGCTATAAGCTTATAAGGCTAGGGAGCTAGGAACCTTAGTATTATAAGATAATTAAGGTAAATAGGGGTCTATATATAATAGGGGAGAATATAGCTATAAAGCTATAAGGTCTTTATATAGACTAAGTAAGGGGGATTCTTATTAGTAAATAATAGAGTTATACTATTATAATATAGCTATTTATTAAGATCTCCTTTATTACTTCCTTTATACTAGCTACTCCCTAATAATCTACTACTAGCTATTCTTAGAGGTTAATAAAAAAATAAAAGAAGATATTATCTAGTAATAAATAGCTCTTTCTCTTAATAAGCCTAGTAAGGCTCTAAAGGCTCTAAAAAATACTTAAGCTTTTAAACATTAAAATAAAATAATTTTTTTACTTAATCTAGATATTATAGTACTTAAATAAAAATTTAAATAATTTAGTTATCTTTTTAGTTTTATTATTATCCTCCTTATAAGTTTCTAGTAATAGCTAGAAAGTTATAGTTTAAATAATAGCTTTATATTAATCTATATCTTTTTTTTATATTATAAGTACTTTAATAACTAACTCTCTTTACTTAAAAACTAGATTTTAAAAGTCCTTATTATAATTACTAGTATTCTATTAGTGTCACTTAAGGCACTAGCTCAAGCGGCTAATTACATAGGTGCCTTAGGTAACAGCCGGTTATACTTTAGAAGAGCTAATTCGCCCCACTTTATCTACAAGCTATAGAGGCTATAGTAACTTAACTATAGATAGCCTTAATTATATATAAATAGAACCCTTTTTATATTACTTAATTAAGACCACTAAAACCAACCCACCCTATTCTAACACTAATCAGTGGTTATCCTCAGGGACTAACCACAGACTAATAAGGCTCTAGAAGAGACACATAGGAGGTAACTAGTCCTTAGCTTATGCTAACTAAAGAGATTAAATGGTACCCCTTTTTAATAAATTAGCGCCACGTGAATTAGAAAGGGAAGCCTAATACCTTCTCTCCTTATTATCTAACACGATTATAACGCTATTATGTAGTACCTCTTAATAAATTAGCGCCCTACAAATTAAGAGAATAAAATATATATTAAGATAATAATATATAACTATAAAAGCTAACTAAACGAAAATAATAAGTTCTAATACTAATTCTATTAGCCCCCTAACTAGGAATAAAGGTAATAATAGATAAACTATTAGAAACCCCTATCCTAAAAAACAAAGCTAGAGCTAAGAGCCCTTAGTAATTAGTAACTAATACTATAGTATACTAATTCTAGTATATAATAAATAAAGCCCTACACCCTTTAAAGATATTAGATACTTATAATAACCTAGAATAACGCTTAAGAGAAATTAATAGTGTAGGGGTATATCTAATTAACTACTATAAGAATAACCTAGTAATAAACACACTAGTAACTATATATAAATACTTCTAATTAACTTATTTAGACTAGCTAAAGGAAATCTTTAATAATATAGATAAAAAGATCTAAATAGTAATTAGAAATATACTATAAGTAAAAGGAGTCTATATTTATAAAGGATTAGGCATTAAGATTATAGATACTTTATCTAAAGTTACTAAATAGGATAGACTCCCCTAATAGGATAAGAAGGATAATAATTATAAATAGTATAGTAAGCTACTTATACGAGGGTTAAGCTAAATGTCTTTAAGATCCTTAAGATTATTAAGATTATCCTACTAATCTATAATAACTATTAAAAAGGATATTACTTTAAGACCTAGGATAATATAAAAGACCCTAGAAGAATAAAGAATCACTATTAGTAATAAAGCGTTAGAGAAATTAAGTCTTTTAAATATATCGTACTTACTAAATAACTCTTAAGATAAAGAGAAAGATAACAATAGAGGTGAAGATAACCTCGTTAAGATTAACCCTCCCTACTAATAAACTAATAAAGGAAATCATCGTTAATAGCTAATGCCGCTAGGATATGACCTTAGAAGGGAAGAATAACCTAGAGGTAGAGCTATATAAGGAAATAAACAGGACGAGGACTATATCACGATCCCCCCTTCCTCTTACTTCTAATAAGACCCCTTAAAGAAGGTTAGTAAGGCTATTTAAAGCTTTATAGAAGCTAAGAAATATAGTGGTATAAGAGATAAGTTCTTTACTAACTTTATATAGACTTTTAAAGATAAATATACCCACCTTAGTGTACTAAATAAGGCCCTCTATAGAGTATTCCTATTAATTCTAATAAAAACTATAAGTGCCTTTTACCTATAGACGCTTATAGGGAATAACCTTAAATATAAGGAGATAAAGTAAGCTATAAAGACCTATTTTGAACTAGACTAAGTCTAAAGAGATAGATTTATCTAATAGAGTAATATTAGACTAGGAAAATTCCTCTATAATAATCCTATAAAGATAATAATTAAGAATATCTAGCTAATAATTAACTAAATTAAAGATCTATATTTTAAGATAAATTTAAATAAAGATAAATAAGAAGCTAACTAGGAGATATATTAGACTCTCCTTATTACGGTTAGAGGTATAGAAGCCTATAGAAGAGTAATTCTATTACTAGCCCTAATATTTAAGACACTCTATATAGAGTTATTATAAGCTATAATAATATAGTAAGATAAGAAGGAATATAATAGTAAAGCCTTCTTTACTAACCACTAATTCTATAGTAAAGGTAATTTTAAACTAAGCTAGGAAAGAGTAACTAAACCCTTTAGATACTTAAACTAAAAAGGGTATAACTAACTATCTTCTAATTAAAATAAGAAATATTAGATATATAAGAAACTAAGATACTTCTTAATATATTATATAGAGAAGGAATAAGCTAATAAAAAGGTATACTAGATAGCTAATTAAAGCTACTAAGGTAAACCTAAAGAAAAACACTACTAGAC
>JAEIJG010001349.1:0-11635 GCA_037289395.1 Beauveria scarabaeidicola
AATAAGTTATTTAATATAAAAGCTAGCTTTAGAATCTAATATTTATTAATTATCTATAAATATTATCCTCCTTATAATCTATACGCCTTCTAAATACCCCGCCCTTAATACCTAAGTTTATTTTAAGGTAGACTAGGTATAGGAACTTCTTCTATATATAATCTATAAAGTATAAATAAAATATAGCCTCACTACTCCTCTATAAGAGAGTACTACTACTTAAACACTAGTACTACGCGCCTACTATAAATACTAAGGGTAGGGGGATAGTGATTATTAACTAACTTACACTAGGAGTTATAGGAGATAGGAATATTAATAGAAGATCCTATTACTAGGTAAGCTAGATATAGAGTATAGGTTAATATTTAACTTACCTATATATCCTCTTAGTACTAGGGATAGAGAATATAGTTATAGGATAGCTATTATATACGCGGAGAAAGCGGCTAATCTTTATAATTATATATAATTAATAATAAACATAAGGATAGAAAGTGCTACCCTATTAAGGAATAAATATATGTGTTAACTATAGGTAGTATACTTTAATATTAACTATTAAGAAGTGTCTCTAGGGTTACCTAAACCTCTAGGTATACTAGCTTATAGTTTATACTATCTCTATAACTAAAAATCTCTATAGGATTAGCTATAATACTAAGAGTATAGAGGTAGCGTATATTATAATATTAGAATAGCTAGGTAGATAAAGTGTTACTAATGTAGATTATAGCTTCCTCTAGCGCTCTTAGCGGTAATAACCTAATAATATATTATAAATCTCCTACTAGATATAATCTATCTCCTACTATACTAAAAGTCTATAAGTTAGGTATTTATACTATAATATTAAATAGTATAGACTAAGTTATTTTATTATAATTATTAAAGATATTACTATAGCTTTTACTAGCTAGGGGTAATTAGATAAGTAAATCCCTAAGTAAATATTAGAACACGTTATCTTAATAGAATAGTTAATAAGAAATAAACACTATCTTTAGATATATAAGGCCTAGAATCACATCTATACCTAGTTATATTAGTAGATAAATATCTTTTATATTAACTACTATAGTCTCTATTAACTCTTTAAATTTAAATATAGTAGTATAGTATAGAGTTATAAGGTACACTAGGTCTATAAAGGAGTATCCTCTATAAATCAAGTAATATATCTCTAGTGGAAGAGTCTATAAGATCCCTAGTAGTATTATAATAGTTTTATATAAGGTAGCGTTAAACTTAAGCTATTATAGGAAGTATAAAGCTAATAAGTTATATTAGTATAATTAAAGGTATAAAGGGCCTTTATCTACTTACCTTTAGCATATAAACGCTCTATTTAATAGTAAGAGCTATAGCTAAAAAGAAGAAGGTTAGTTATATTAGATAGAGGAGTGAGGCGGGGTGTAGTTAGGAAGTATATACTAGGATGAAGTTAATAGAAAGTGAAATAGCACTATTATATATAATAACTAAACGCGCTCTAGTATAGACTTTAGGAGAAGCTAGATTTAAATAGAGAAGTAATAAGGATAAAATTTATTTATAACTATTAGTAGTACTAAGCTTAAAAGCTCCGCGTACACTACCTAGTATAATTAATTTAATAAATTATACTCTCCCCCCCCTAGAACTCTATATAAAGTCTAAGATAGACTAGCCTATACCCTATTTATATAGAGCCTAATTACTACTTCACTAAAGTTTATAACCTATACTATTACCTATTTAAAGATAAACGCTAGGAAGAAGCTATTATTATTTAAGGACACCTTTATATAGCTATATATATAAGAGGCGGAAGTCTATATTACCTTAGAAGGCTACCTAGCCTATTTAATTTACGTTAAAAATCGTCGTTTAAGTAATAGGGCTATACCTAACCTAATAGTAAGTGTTAATACATAGATAATAAGTAAACTAATAGCGATTTTCCCTATAATAGCGCTTCTATAGTTAGAAGAAATATACCACTATATATTATATATCTACTTATATAATTTTTACTCTTACTTAATATGTCTTTAAAGTATAGGGTAGCGTGAAGCTAGGGGATAAATAGGTTATTTATTAATAATACTAAGAATAAGACTAAAAGGCCCTATAAAAGAAATAAGCGTGTGTAGCACATAACCACCACCCGCTAACCCACCTTTCTTAACTAGTGTATATCTAATCTTAACGCTATATATTTTTAAGCTTAATTACTAATAGATAAATTCTTATTTAAAATAAAATATTAATCGCCACCACCCACTTAACACACGCCTAAACACCTTAAATTAATCGTTATTTAATTAGTACGCGATATTATAATTTATTACATTTTTCCTACTTTTATTTAAATAATATATACTACCTAGAGAAGAAAAGTAAAAAAAACATTATATCTAAAGACTATCACTAGAAAGGCATTAACATATTACACCTTAAGACTATATAAGCCCTAACACTTACTCTACCTTATAGCTAAGCCCTAGGTCTTTATTAAATTTACCTCTTATATACACACTTAGATTCTAAAGAATATACCTTCTATATAATATAGCTAGCCTTTAATATCTAAGAAGATATCTACTAATAGTAGTATATATAGAATTAATAACCTTATTAAGGCGGAGTTATTTAAAGGCTATATTTAAGTTAATAAAGCTATTAATATTTCTCCTAACCTCTACTCTAGGCTAGTACTAATAAAAAGGTAGAGTTTTATAAGAAGCTTAATATCCTAATAGCTATATAATAAAACCCTATTATCTTTCTCCTCCTCACTATAAAGCTAGCTATTTCGCTTATAACCTTAATAGATAAGAAGATTAATCACGTTTATAATTTTACTACCACTATACTATACTATAATATATTAAAAAACTAAGTAACCACTAGGTCTATCTATCTATAGTTAAATAATAGTAACTTTATACTAATAAACCTTCTATTATATATTATTAGTATAAGGCCGCTAGAAGTATTACCTATAACTATTATCTTATTATAAGTATTATATACTTAAGGTAAGGTAAGAAATAAAAAATATATATAAGTAGAATAAAATATTAATAGAGTTATAGTAGGAATATTAACGCGCTTAGGAGGATACTATCCCTAAGTAATATATTAACTAGATACGTTATATATTAGTAGCTACTAGTATTAAGCTAAATAGGTAGCTTATAGTAGTGCTTATTACCATCTAAGATAATAGCGCTAAAGTCACTAATTCTAATAGTAACTCTAGATCTAGTAAATATAAATCCCGCTACTATATATAGCCTAATATTAGTTAATATAGAATATAAACACTAAAATACTAATTTATATTATACTATATACTAGCTAGGCCTCTAGTAGTACTTATACCCTAAATGTTATTAAAGAAGGTAGCACCTCTATTAATAAAAGGGTTATAGTATCTAATAATATAATTAAAGCTATTATTACTAAGTTAATAAACTAAGAGGCCTCTCCTATTACTAGTAATAAATAAGAGGTTAATACCTCTATACTACTAGGTAATAGGTCTAGTAAGGTCTAGAAGTGTTATACCTACGATATTATTAGTAATAAGTTTAAGTAGCTTATTTATACGCTAATTAAGAAGATAAGAGGTGGTAATATAGCTACTACGTCTTCTCTATTAGGCTTATTAGCTCGGTCCCGCACGTGTGGTAGCGCTTAGAAGATAAAGCCTTATATAGGCAACTAGGTGTTAGGTCTTACTAATAGAACAGCCACTCTAGCGGCTAGTAGGAGGTTTCCCTAAGTGCACCTATTAATAATATTTTTATCACTACTTAGTCTAACTATTTTAGCTCCTCTATTTTAACTATATAGCTATATTCTAAGTAGACGTTTATTATTTTTTTACTCTATATAACTTTACCTCTATACTAGATAGTTTAAGCTATCTTTAAGAAATATTATATCTAAGCCTTATAAGATAAGATTAGGGCTTCTTACTAATAACTTATTAATACTAGTCTAGATAAAAAAGATAATATATTTAAGTATAGTATTCTTTTATACTATACTTTAAAGTATAATATATATCCTAATCTACTAAATTCTATTAATACGCTTAGTAATTATACCTCTAGGTATAGGAGGGGGTGGTTAAGGCATACTACTACACTAGTAAAGCTAATAACATTTTATAGACTACTACACTATACCTCTAATATAATTAATAACTCTAGTAAGCCTAAGGAGTATCACACTTCCTAATATAGGCTACTAATAGTAGTAAAGGCTATTAATAATATAATAAGACTAAATAGCCTAATCCTAACTATATTAGTAATTAATATAATTCTAAAGTCTTTATAAACCCCCCTAGTTAGGTATATATTAAATATTAAGTAGGCAGAAGTAATTTAGAAAGTAATAGTAGAAGTATATATAGCCTTAGCTAAGCACTAAGTATATAAAGCCCTAGCGCTAAGTAATAGCATAAATACTATTATAACTAAAAGTATACTACTATAACTAGAGCCCTATATATAATATAAGAAAGATAGATTAGAAGGCCTAATTTACCTATAAGTAACTAATAATAAGGAATATATAGTAGAGTTACTAAATAGACTAAGAATATTCTAAATAACCTTAGCTATATAAGCTATATAAGACAAGGGGTAGGAGCCACTAAATAGTCACCCTAGTAACCCCGTGACTATAGGGTAAGAACCCCTCCACCCCCACTAACCACCCCTCTTCCTCATTCTAGCTATTCTATTATTAATAATCATAAACTATAACCTTCTAATAGCTAAAATTATAAGGCTATAGCTATAATATAACATAAAGCCACGGCTATAGTTAACTACACTATTACTAGGTTACCAGGCCCTAACTAGCCTAGTACTAATAGGCGAAAATCAGGGCTATAGCTATAATACAATATAGAGCCACAGCTATAGTTAACTATATAATTATAGGCTACTAGGCCCTAACTAGCCTAGCACTAGTAGGTAAAGATTAAAGCCTTAGCTAATATATAAATAATAAGAGCTATAATATCACTTAGCTATATAATTACTAGCCTACTAGGCCCTAACTAGCCTAGTACTAGTAGGTAAAATTATAAGGTAGTTAACCTCTCTATAAAGTTTAATATTAAGATAGGCTAGCCTATACCCTATTAGCTTAGACTATAACTATAACTTTACCTAAGATCTTAAACCACGCCACTACCTCTTTAAAAGATATATAGCAAGAAGAACACTAGTATAAAGGCTATTTATTAAATAATCTAAGTACTAGACTAGAGAATAACCTAGTACTAGAAAGTATAACGAGGAAGATAAGTAAAATAAGAAGAAAGAACTAGAGCTTAGCTAAATTTAGGTTACTTAATAGCTTAAGTAAAAGCTTAGAGAATATACTAGTGCTTAAGAGTATAGCTAGCGATAAGAGTATAATAGGAATAAAGAAAGTTCTAGAGTAAGATTCCTTAATACTAAGGTATATATATTAGTTATTTTTTTATTTTTATTATATATCTTAGTGAACTAGTATAAAAGCTCTACTAGCTAAGTTATTAAATTACCTATATTATTTAAGATAGCCTTAAATCGCTATTATCTTTCTAAGAGTAATATAAATAATATTATTTACTTATCTAGGCTTCCACTAGAGTAGGAGGTAGTCTTCGTTAAGATTTACTATAGAGCGAAGTTCGTCTTAATAGATTATATAAGGGCTACTATTAGATTAAGTAATATATAAAGTTTAAAGCTCTACTAGCTATATCGTTAATCTACTTATATTATTAAGTTAACTATATTACTAAGCTACCTCTATTATTAAGCTACCTCTATTATTAAGCTACTTATATTATTAAGCTACCTACGTTATATATAATATCCTCTAGTAAATGTTATTACCCTAAGAGTAAGATAGAAAATATTATTTACTTATCTAGGATTCCGCTAGGGTAGGAGGCGGTCTTTATTAAGATTCACTATAAAGTAAAGTTCGTCTTAATAGATTATATAAGGGCCACTATTAGATTAAGTAATATATAAAGTTCAAAGCTCCACTAGCTACGTTATTAATCTACCCACGTTATTAAGTTAACTATATTACTAAGCTACCTCTATTATTAAGCTACCTCTATTATTAGGCTACTCACGTAATTAAACTACTTACGTTATTAAACTACTTATATTATTAAACTACTTACGTTATTAAACTACTTATATTATTAAACTACTTATGTTATTAAACTACCTATATTATATATAATATCCTTAGGTAGATATTATCTTCCTAAGAGTAAGATAGAAAATATTATTTACTTATCTAGGCTTCTACTAGGGTAGGAGGCGGTCTTAGTTAAGATTCACTATAAAGTGAAGTTTGCCTCTAGTAACTAAAGAAAGAGCTTAAGCCTACCTATTACTATTATAGATCTATATCTTATAGTTATATATCTATAGGGTAGCTTAGTAATAGCTCGTCCTAGTAGGATTATTAATCTAATAGTGGTATATACCTAAATATAACTATAAGCCTATATTCTACGCGAGATTATAAAAGATAATATATAATAATACTATCTAAGCAAACTTACTAGTAAATAGGACTATTATAGCTATATAATAATAATATTATAGTAGTGGCTTATTAAAAGAGATTACTTATATAATTAGCGATAATAGTAGGTAGGCAGACTAGTGGTTCTACACTATTGTTATATACTAGGGCTATCTTATTAATAAAGAGAGAAAGGCTAGTAAGGATAAATCATATTAAGTCTAAAGATTTAAAAAACCACCCACTCTAAGGATAGTAAAGCTAATACTATATATTAAATATATAAACGCTAATAGTAGAAGTAATAAGCTAGTATATAGAATAATATAAAGCTAGCTAGGAAGTGTATCTAACTAGTAGATAAAGAGGTAAATTAATATAGGGCTAACTCTTACTATAGAGATAAGCAGTGCGCCTCACCTAATAGTGTAGTAGCTAGTGTGTAGCCTAGAGGCTAGAGTTAGAGTTAGGAATTAACATATTTAACTAGTTAATCTATAAGGTTACTAGTTAAGAGAGACTATTATTATAATAATTAGCGTATATAATATAATAGAAGTGCTAAAAGAGGTATATAATAAGGAGTCACTATAAGTAATCTATAATACGTGTGTGACTAAGCCTAATTTAGCGCTAGCTTATAACTAGGAAGTGATTTTCTAGTAATAAAGCAAATCTAAGAAGAATTACCCCACACGTGAGTAAGCTTTATTAAGGATAAAAAGGGGGATTCTTAACTATAAAATAAGGACGTTTTCTAGTCCTTAAATATATGATTTTTTTAGATAAGGCATATACTTTTTTAATTCTAATTCTAGTTATTAATCTCTTTATATAAACTACTCTTATATTATAATTAAATTTAGGATACGTAGGACCACTTAGTTATATCGCGATAACTATAGTTATAAGATACTCCTAATATGTGATAATAATAATAGAATTACTACTACCTCCCCCTTACTAACTCGTTAGTAGCTCGCCTCTATATACGTACTTCCTTACACGTAATATATAGTCTAGCTTCTCTTATATATATATTCCTTTATATGTGGTTCTCCTTAGGCTATAACCCTAATAGAAATATATAAAAATAAGAACCTTAACCTCATTTATAACTAGTAAGATAAGTAAATACTACTATTAGGAGTTAAGATTAAACGCCTAATCCTTAGCTTCCTCTACACATTAGAGTAGTAGCTATAGATCTAGTTAGGTAAAATAATAAAAGATATTATATAGTAAACACTTTACTAGTAGGAGCTAAATATATAAATCTTTTATTTTAGTTCTTCTTCTTAAAACGTAAGTAATAACCTACTTATAATAGAATAGTCCTTTAATTTAAAGTAGTATTTATAATTAACTAATATATTTACTATATAAGCTTATATTTAAATATAATATTCTCTAATAAATACTATATCTCTAAGGTTATACTAGTTATATAGCTAATATATACTAAGCCCTCTTTACTTATATTAATTTAAAGTTAATTAAGGCTATTTAAATTAAAAAAGATATAATCTATAAAGTGTAAGTAAACCGCTACCTTACTACTATAATATAAGAGAGTAATACTAGTTATATACTAGTACTCTATACTTATTAAGTATATAATAGCTTATAGGATTATAATTACTAACCGCCTTATAAATATATTTTTAAGAAATAGAGATAGTAATAGTAACCCCTATAAATATATAAGCTAGATATAATAGTATTTATTAAGCTTTAACTTACTAATATATTCTATTACTACTATAGAGGATTATAAACGTTATAGGATAGCTATTATAGTTATAGTAAAACTAGCTAATCTCTATAAGCGTATATAATTAAATATAAACGTAATAAAGGAAGGTATAGCGTTATTAGCTTATAAACACACGCGTTAATCATAGGCTCTATCCCTTAAAGCTAACTATTTAGAACTATCTCCTTAGTAGCCTAGATTTCTAGGTATACTAGCTTTTTATATATACGATTCATATTACTAAATAGTTCTATAGGATTAGCTATAATATAGAGAAGTTTAAAAGTTTATATATTATAATATTAGAATAATAAGGCGGATAGGGCGTTACTAATGTAGAATGTGGCCTCCTGTAGTAGTATTAGCGGTAGTAACTAGATAATACGTCCTAAATCCCCTATTAGACATAAGCTATTACCCATTATATAAAGAGTCTTTAAGTCAAGTATCTATACTATAATACTAAATAGTATAAACTAATTAGTTCTATAGCACTTATTATTATAGATATAGCTAGGCAGGGGTAATTTAATAAGTAAATTCCTATATTATTATAAGTATTAGAATATGGCATTATAATAAAAAAGTCTAGAAGAAATAAACACTATCTTTATATATATAAAGCCTAGAACCACACTTATACTAGGTTAGGCTAGTAGATAAATATCTTTTATACTAATTACTACGTTATTTATTATTCTATAGAAATCAAGTAAGGTAGTATAGTATAGAGTTACGAGGTGTACTAGGTCTATAAAGGAGTATCTTCTATAAATTAAGTGATATATCTCTAGTAGAAGAGTCTATAGGATCTTAATAGGTATTATATTAGCTTTATATAAGGTGGCGTTAAACTTAAGTTATTTAAGGAGGTATAAAGCTAATAGGTTATATTAATATAGTTAGAGGTATAATAGGTATTAATTTACTTACTACTAAAAGGCAAGCGCTCTGTTTAATAGTAAGAGCTATAGATAAAAAGAAGAAGGTTAGTTATATTAGGTTAAGGAATAAGGTAAAGCGTGGTAGTTAATAAAAGTAGCTTAGGGCAATATAAATATAAAGTAATAAGGTAAGTTAAATAAGAAGTAAATTAGTACTACTACTTATATATAATTAGTAAATAAGCTCTAGTACTAAGCTTTTAAAGAGATATACTAAAATAGAGGGATAATAAGGATAGAACTCTAATCGCCGTTAATATAAACATAGCTTTATTAACCTCCTTAAACCACACCACTACCTCTCTAAAAGATAAATAGTAGGATAAAAACTATTAGCGTTAATATAAGCACTAAAATCAATAAGGATAGAACCCTAATCGCTATTAACACAAACATAGCTTTATTAACCCCCCTAAACTATACTACTACCCCTCTAAAAGATAAATAGTAAGATAAAAACTATTAGTATTAACATAAGCACTAAAATCTATTACCACCCTACTACTATTAAGAAAGATATATCTACTACTAGAAGATAACTAGTATAGCATAACACTACTATAGCTATTCTTTATCTA
Organism: Beauveria scarabaeidicola; assembly: GCA_037289395.1. NCBI lineage: Eukaryota > Fungi > Ascomycota > Sordariomycetes > Hypocreales > Cordycipitaceae > Beauveria > Beauveria scarabaeidicola. The sequence goes on from JAEIJG010001349.1 coordinate 9,825, forward strand.
AGAAGGAATAGTATAAGTAATAGTATATTAAGTTTAGTATTTACTTTTATATATACACTTAAGTAATACTAGTTATTATATTTAGCTATAGCTCTCTTATTTATAACTTATACTAAAATTAATAAGGATAGAACCCTAATCACTATTAATATAAACACGGCTTTATTAACCCCCCTAAAACACACCACCACCCCTCTAAAAGATAAATAGTAAGATAAAGACTATTAGTGTTAATATAAGCACTAAAATCTATCACCACCCTACCACTATTAAGAAAGACACATCCGCCACTAGAAGGTAACTAGTATAGGATAACACCACTATAGCTATTTTTTATCTAAAAAGAAATAGTATAGGTAGTAATATATTAAGTTTAGCGTTTACTTTTATATATACACTTAAGTAGTACTAGCTATTATATTTAGCTATAGCTCTCCTATTTATAACTTATACTAAAATTAATAAGGATAGAACCCTAATTACTATTAATATAAATACGGCTTTATTAACCCCCCTAAAATATACCACTACCCCTCTAAAAGATAAATAGTAAGATAAAGACTATTAGTATTAATATAAGCACTAAAATCTATCACCGCCCTACTACTATTAAGAAAGATATATCTACTACTAGAAAGCAACTAGTATAAGATAATACTACTATAGCTATTCTTTATCTAAGAAGGAATAGTATAGGTAGTAGTATATTAAGTTTAGCGTTTACTTTTATATATATACTTAAGTAGTACTAGCTATTATATTTAGTTATAGCTCTCCTATTTATAACTTATACTAAAATTAATAAAGATAGAACCTTAATTACTATTAATATAAATATAGCTTTATTAACCCCCCTAAAACACACTACTACCTCTCTAAAAGATAAACAGTAAGATAAAAACTATTAGTATTAATATAAACACTAAAATCTATTACTACCCTACTACTATTAAGAAAGATATATCCGCTACTAAAAGGTAACTAGTATAAGATAACACTACTATAGCTATTTTTTATTTAAGAAGGAATAGTATAGGTAATAGTATATTAAGTTTAGTATTTACTTTTATATATACACTTAAGTAGTACTAGCTATTATATTTAGCTATAGCTCTCCTATCTATAATTTATACTAAAATTAATAAAGATAGAACCCTAATCACTATTAATATAAATATAGCTTTATTAACCCCCCTAAAACACACTACTACCCCTCTAAAAGATAAATAGTAAGATAAAAACTATTAGCGTTAATATAAGTATTAAAATCTATTACTACCCTATAATTATCTAGAAAGACATATCCACCGCTAGAAGGTAACTAGTATAGCATAATACTACTATAGCTATTCTTCACCTAAGAAGGAATAATATAAGTAATAGTATATTAAGTTTAGTGTTTACTTTTATATATATACTTAAGTAGTACTAGCCGTTATATTTAGCTATAGCTCTCCTATATATAAATTATATAAGTATTTTAGAGGAACTATTAAGAAAGCTAGTAATATATAAATAGAATTATATTTAGGTACTTATACACTTATACCTACTAGCGCTAACTAGTATATATTATACGTAGGCTATATAGTCTATAGGGGTAATATACTTAGTGGTAAAGTAATAAGGCGATATATAGATATACTTCTATAGGGTAGCTTTAACGGTTATATACTCTTAGTATATTAATAAGATAATAGTTATTTTATTAAGATCTAGGGATACTATAAGCTAAAGAATATTAGAGGATAATAGAGTAGATAAGATATAGTATTACTAATAGGCTTTTATAAGATATATTAGCCTATCTT